>RWGZ01001514.1:726146-748734 GCA_009725065.1 Utricularia reniformis
GATGATCAGCAGCAAGGCTCACCTGAACCTGAGGGGAAACCTGAAAATATTCCAAAAGCAAATCAGAGGCCGATAAGGGTAAGAAAACCATCTACAAAATATAATTCTAACGAGTTTGTTCTTTTGACAGAAAATGGTGAGCCAGAGACTTACAAGGAAGCCATAGAATCATCAGAAAAACAGAGATGGCTGAGGGCTATGGAAGAAGAAATTGAAGCACTAAAGAAAAATCACACCTATGAACTTGTAAAACTGCCAGTCGGCAAGCGAACACTTGAAAACAAGTGGGTATACAAGCTGAAACAGGAGGCGGATGGGTCCACAAGATACAAGGCCAGGCTGGTGGTAAAAGGTTTTAAACAAAAACAGGGAGTTGACTTTGATGAAATCTTCTCACCCGTAGTCAAGTTCACAACCATAAGGATACTCCTAGCATTGACAGCACATATGGACCTAGAACTGGAACAAATGGATGTAAAAACAGCGTTCCTAAATGGAGACCTCCAAGAAGACATCTATATGGCACAACCGATTGGTTTCAAGGAGGCTGGAAAGGCAGAATTTGTATGCAAGCTAGAGAGGAGTCTCTACGGACTTAAACAAGCCCCTAGGATGTGGAACAAGAAATTTGACTGCTTCATGAAATCAGAAAATTTCCAAAGAACCGAGAGTGATCATTGTGCCTATCTAAAATCATTCAAGGGAGGTAACTTTATAATACTATTACTCTATGTGGATGACCTCTTAATTGCAGGTACCAGCATGCAGCTAATAGATGATTTAAAAGAAAACCTAGCAAAAACCTTTGAAATGAAGGACTTGGGAGCAGCAGTAAAAATTCTTGGAATGAGAATTAAAAGAAACAGGAAAGATCACACCTTGTCACTCTCTCAGTCCAGCTACGTTGAGAAGATACTCCAGAAGTTCAACATGGAAGGATGTAAACCTGTTACATTACCATTATCGAGTCAGATAATGCTATCTAAAGATCAGGAACCTGACTCAGAAGCTAAAGAAAAAGATATGGAGAATGTACCATATTCATCCGCAGTAGGTTCCCTAATGTATCTGATGGTCTGCACCAGGCCAGACCTTGCATATCCTGTTGGCGTCCTTAGCAAATTCTTAGCAAAGCCTGGAAGGTCTCATTGGGAAGCAACAAAATGGCTGTTCAGATATCTTAAAGGAACGAAAGATCTATGCCTAAAGTTCAGGGGAAGCATAGACAAAATAAGGCTAGTGGCTTACTCAGATTCGGATTTGGGAGGAGATCCAGACAGCCGGAGGTCAACTACTGGATTCATCACAACCCTAGCTCAAGGGGCAGTCTCCTGGCAATCTCGGCTGCAAAAAACAGTTGCGCTATCAACAACTGAAGCCGAATATATGGCTTTAACAGAAACTTCTAAAGAGTTGCTATGGCTAAAGAGATTACTTGACGAACTGAGAATAGAAGCTGGAGATCCTACCCTTTTCTGCGACAACTCCAGTACTATAGAACTCAGCAAGAACTCCACCTACCACAGCCGAACAAAGCACATAGACCTGAAAGAACACTGGATTAGAGAGGTTATCAGCAAACGGGAGTTCAAACTACAAAAGATACATACGAACTCAAATCTAGCTGATATGCTCACAAAACCTGTACCTACAGCAAAGCTTCAGATCTGCAAGACTGGGGCTGGACTAAGCATACAAGAATGAAGAAGAACGGCGTTCCTTCGCTGCGACTGCGCTGAGGGGAAGATTTGTTAACAGAAAAATCAAATTAGGGCATATCATCTAACGAATTGCTTTTATATGTAGGCCTGGTTACTGTCCAGCCCAGCTACAGCAGAGGAACGCATAAGGACTGTGCCAGCAAATTAATGAGCCCAGCATCTCTAACGGTTTTAAAACCGTTAGACATATAAATAGGAAGCAGATTGCAACAGCCGTAGCAGTAGCGTGAGCATTGCAAAAACTGAAAATCAACCTGATCACAGGGCCTGTGCAGCAGTCAAGAAAAGATCTCACGGCAATACCTGCGTCCATCTCAGGGAGACCATCCGAAGAGAGGATTCCTGAAGAAGAGTAGATAGCTGAGTATTAATACGTATCTTTTGTAAGCAGGGCTTGTAATTGCTATCGTAAAGTTGATTCTTGGATCAAGGTGAATACCTGATCCCGTGGTTTTCTCCGGGTTCTCCGGTTCCACGTAAAATCTCGTGTTCTCCACAAAACCCTGAAACTGAAAGCAATGAAGTTAGCGCGAAAATACGATCGTAATACCAAGAATTCGATTCAATCATAAGTAAAGGGACCTACTGATCCCTTAACAATTTCAACATTAATCATGGTGATGGCCAACTTGACGCTGTATTAGTAATTGAGATGACTATTGCTGCTGAAATGATAATGAAGAAACTGCAATGGCTTTGTCTGTCTAAGCCATGAGGATGTAAAATACAAAAACAGAATTTTGCTATTTTTCTAAAACAACGCTTTTCAAAATATGGTGAAAACATAATTTTTAAAATGCGTCCAGCTAAACTTTTATATACCTCGACGTCAAAAACAAATCGTGCTCGTGACAGATTGTGAATGCTTTTACCACTTAAACCAATACCACAGTCTGTTATATTTGTGGGCTAAGCATTAAGCCCATATCCGATAAAAGTCCAAAAATGGATGGAATGGAATAGGCCCAATCCATCGGCAGAAGCAGTTCTAACTGCTTCGGTAAGATTACAAAAGAGGCATGTCAACTGCCATCAGATTTCCAGAAGGAAATACAGAGAAGATCAAAAACCGAAAGAGGAGAGCAATCAGGCTTATGCAAATACAGTGAAGACTCATCTTCGGATCAGGGGAGAAGAGATCTACATTCATTCTTCGGGTGAAGAGTATAGCATAGATTGTCAATTTCGTGTTCTTGTTCTTGTGAGTGAAATACCTCACAAAACTGTAATCTGTATAGCTGTGATAGTGAATTGAGGACAGTAAAAGTCCTCCGTGGTTTTTCTCCGGGTTCACTCCGGTTTCCACGTAAAGCTTATCGTGTCAAAGCAAAGATTAAAGATTACTCAGAATCTGTACCTCAATCGAAGCCGAAAAAGTATTGCGGCATAGGCTAACAATATTTGTGTTTTTAAGCCAAACAAACTAAAATTGCCAACATTTTCAAAGTTAAAGTACAAAATTGTGCAAAGTTTGAGGACATTATTAATTATCAAATTATTCAAACTTATGAGAGCAAATTAGACAAGACAAAATTTGGGAACTACTAACTATATTAGAGAATAAATTTACAAGACAATCAGTATTTGATGAGAGGATTTAATTGTCATAATTAAAATTTTGAGAAAGCAATTATGGGAATATAAAATTTAATTAACATAATTATAAAATTTTTGAGATAATAATTCTCAAACAAGCCAAATTATGGGAATATCTCGCCCATTAAATTATGACAATTTTTCAGTTTTTATTTCTTTGGATGGTAATAATTATTACGAATATCAAATTTGTTTCAGTTGACACGTGTCCATTTTTAACTGGTATTTCCCCACCGCCCTCACCTCCCACGTACGGCTTACTGCATTATTGATTTTTGCTGTGTATGACTTTTTTTTGAAGGGAGACTTTGTTTTGATTAATGAATTAATAAAAATGCAATAATACTATATGATTGATTCCAGTTTCCAAGTTCACAAAAAATCAATTAAAAAATAAATAAATAAATTTATTAATAATAATATATTCAAAATACAATACCAACATAATTTGTTGTCCATAAATGAACTCCTCCCTGGACGAGCCCATAATTCTACACATCTATGGAAAATTGGATTCAATCTAACCACGTCAGTCTTCCCAGAGAATCGGGAGTTTTTCGCCACCGCCACAGGTTCACGTTTCATCTTGTCTGTTTCATTTTTTAGTTTCATTCTGCTGGAATTTTGAAAATGTTTGATTTGAAGGTAGAGAGAAGAAACGATAAATGGGTCGGATATCATCGATGTTTACAGGGATAACGAGATCATTTTCAATCAAGGGAACAAAGAGAAACTCCAGAAGGGATGAAGTTGAATCAATGGCAAAAGATGCGAAGAAAAATGACTTGATTTTGAAGAATTCAGGCTTCAGGAATCGTCAAGGATCAATGAATTTGGTTTCTATTTTCTCAAAGAGAGGAGATAAAGGTGTTAATCAAGACTGCTGCATCCTTTGGGAGGTATTATATATACATTAAGTTTTACCTTGTGGGATTTTGAAATAGCTTATGATTGATTATGTAGGAATTTGGGTGTCAAAATGATATGATATTTTGTGGGATATTCGATGGACATGGTCCTTGGGGACATTATGTGGCAAAGTATGTAAGAAGATCAATGCCAAAATCTCTTATTTTTCATTGGCAAGAAGCGCTTATTGAAGCTTGTATGAACTTAAAACAAGATGAAAATATTCAACTTTTCAATACATGGAAGCATTCTTATATCAAGGCATGTGCTTCAGTGGACGATGAGCTTCATTGCAACCGTAGAATCGATTCATTTTGTAGCGGAACAACTGCCTTGACTATTGTAAAACAGGTATTAATATGGTGCAGAGAAATTAAGTAGTATATATAATGATGAATATTTTCTTGCAGGGAGACAACATTTTCTTGGCAAATGTAGGAGATTCAAGAGCTGTTCTTGGTACAACTTCTGATGATGGAAACTTGTTTGCTGTACAGCTCACCGTCGATTTCAAACCGAATCTACCTCGTTAGTGTGTTCTATCGAATGCATTGATTATATATATACTAGTGACACTTATATTGGTTACAGATGAAGCTAACCGGATAACCGAGAACGAAGGACGAATATTTTGCCTTAAAGAAGAGCCGGGGATGTATAGAGTGTGGCGTCCAGATGAAGAAACGCCTGGACTTGCAATGTCTAGAGCTTTTGGTGACTATTGTTTGAAGGATTTTGGGATAATTTCAGTTCCTGAAGTTAGTCAAAGAGATGTAACCAGTAAAGACGAGTTCATCATCTTAGCTACTGATGGGGTCGGTATTCGTAAATCATCATCGTCTTGATGCAATTATTGAATTGACATATTTTTGTTGAAGGTATGGGATGTGATAACAAATGATGAAGCTGTTGAGATTGTATCAAGAGTGATTGAGCCTGAAAAGTCTGCTAAACGGCTTGTGGAGAGTGCTGTGAAGGCGTGGAAGAAGAAAAGGAAAGGAATAGCGTTGGATGATATCTCTGCAATTGTCATTTTTTTGCATTCTTCTTCTTCTTATAGGAATTAGTAATTCCTCTCATGTGTAATGGGTAAATGNGCAGAAAGGGACACATTAAGAAGGACTGCTGGTATTATCTAAAAGTAAAGGGACAGGAATCAGTGAATGCTACTCTAGAACAGGAGGAAGAAATCCTTGTTCTAATGTCCACAGGGGAAGAATCTAAAGATGAACCAAGAGATAATTCAGAAGTAACCTGGATAGTCGATTCTGCAGCATCATACCATGCTACTCCAAACAAGGAATGGCTCACCGACTACATCCCTGGAAACTTTGGAAGTGTTAGAATGGGAAATAAAACAAGTTCTGAAATTAAAGGTATAGGAAAGCTTGAAGCAATCACTGTACTAGGAAAGAAACTTACACTATCAAATGTAAGGCACATACCTGACCTAAGGATGAACCTGTTATCTGGGAACGTACTGGACAAAGAGGGATTTATTAGCGTATTTGCTGATCAGACATGGAGGTTACTGAAAGGATCAGAAATCATGGCAAAAGGAGAGCTAATTGAGACACTTTACAGAACATCTCTGAAAGTATGTGAAGATCAGATGAATACAGTAACAAAGACTGAAGACATAGACCTGTGGCATAAGAGAATGGGTCACATCTCAGATGCAGGATTACGAAGACTGAATGAGGTTGGATTAATCAAACTAGGGAAGGAAAAATCAGTGAAGTTGTGTGAAGAATGCATATATGGAAAGCAAAGTAGAGTGCCTTTCAAAACAGCCACAAAACAGAAGGAAGAACCTCTGGAAATGGTATACACTGATGTTTGTTCACTAGATACTGAGTCAAGGGGTGGAAAGAAATACTTTGTCTCATTCATCGATGATGCAACTAGGAAATTATGGACATTTCCCATCCAAACCAAGTCTGAAACATTTCAGATGTTCAAAGACTGGCTAGCAGCAGTTGAAAGAGAGAAAGGAAAGAAACTTAAGACCCTAAGATCTGACAATGGAGGTGAATTTACATTTAATGAATTCAAAAGCTTCACAAAGGAACTTGGCTTAAGACATGAGACCACAGTCCCGAGGACACCACAGCACAATGGGGCTGCTGAGAGAGCAAACAGAACACTGCTGAACAAGGTTAGATGTCTACTGAAGTCAGCAAAGCTCACTAAGGACTTCTGGGCAGAAGCCTTGAGTGTAGCGTGCTACCTAATAAACAGGTCACCCTCTACAGCTATTGATCTTGAAATACCCGAGGAAAAATGGAGAAATAAAAGGCCTAGCCTGAAGCACTTAAAAGTGTTCGGCTGCAGGGCACTAGCTCATGTTCCTAAGGAAGAAAGAAAGAAACTAGACAATCATGTGGAGGAGTGTATATTCCTAGGCTATGGAAATGAAAAGTTTGGATACAAACTTTGGAACCCACACACGAACAAGGTTTTCAGATCAAGGAATGTTCTGTTTCTAGAAGACCAGACAATTGAAGACATAAAAGGACTTAAAAAGGACTGTGAAAGCTCAGAAATTACTGTCAAAAGAGAAGAGATCTTACCTGAGGTGATCCAAAGTAAAGGCATTGGACACTCTGAACTAACTGCTTCCTTTGATTTGCAGGAAGAAGCTGACAGCGGAGATGATCAGCAGCAAGGCTCACCTGAACCTGAGGGGAAACCTGAAAATATTCCAAAAGCAAATCAGAGGCCGATAAGGGTAAGAAAACCATCTACAAAATATAATTCTAACGAGTTTGTTCTTTTGACAGAAAATGGTGAGCCAGAGACTTACAAGGAAGCCATAGAATCATCAGAAAAACAGAGATGGCTGAGGGCTATGGAAGAAGAAATTGAAGCACTAAAGAAAAATCACACCTATGAACTTGTAAAACTGCCAGTCGGCAAGCGAACACTTGAAAACAAGTGGGTATACAAGCTGAAACAGGAGGCGGATGGGTCCACAAGATACAAGGCCAGGCTGGTGGTAAAAGGTTTTAAACAAAAACATGGAGTTGACTTTGATGAAATCTTCTCACCCGTAGTCAAGTTCACAACCATAAGGATACTCCTAGCATTGACAGCACATATGGACCTAGAACTGGAACAAATGGATGTAAAAACAGCGTTCCTAAATGGAGACCTCCAAGAAGACATCTATATGGCACAACCGNATCTTACCTGAGGTGATCCAAAGTAAAGGCATTGGACACTCTGAACTAACTGCTTCCTTTGATTTGCAGGAAGAAGCTGACAGCGGGGATGATCAGCAGCAAGGCTCACCTGAACCTGAGGGGAAACCTGAAAATATTCCAAAAGCAAATCAGAGGCCGATAAGGGTAAGAAAACCATCTACAAAATATAATTCTAACGAGTTTGTTCTTTTGACAAAAAATGGTGAGCCAGAGACTTACAAGGAAGCCATAGAATCATCAGAAAAACAGAGATGGCTGAGGGCTATGGAAGAAGAAATTGAAGCACTAAAGAAAAATCACACCTATGAACTTGTAAAACTGCCAGTCGGCAAGCGAACACTTGAAAACAAGTGGGTATACAAGCTGAAACAGGAGGCGGATGGGTCCACAAGATACAAGGCCAGGCTGGTGGTAAAAGGTTTTAAACAAAAACATGGAGTTGACTTTGATGAAATCTTCTCACCCGTAGTCAAGTTCACAACCATAAGGATACTCCTAGCATTGACAGCACATATGGACCTAAAACTGGAACAAATGGATGTAAAAACAGCGTTCCTAAATGAAGACCTCCAAGAAGACATCTATATGGCACAACCGATTGGTTTCAAGGAGGCTGGAAAGGCAGAATTTGTATGCAAGCTAGAGAGGAGTCTTTACGGACTTAAACAAGCCCCTAGGATGTGGAACAAGAAATTCGACTGCTTCATGAAATCAGAAAATTTCCAAAAAACCGAGAGTGACCATTGTGCCTATCTAAAATCATTCAAGGGAGGTAACTTTATAATACTATTACTCTATGTGGATGACCTCTTAATTGCAGGCACCAACATGCAGCTAATAGATGACTTAAAAGAAAACCTAGCGAAAACCTTTGAAATGAAGGACTTGGGAGCAGCAGAAAAAATTCTTGGAATGAGAATTAAAAGAAACAGGAAAGATCACACCTTGTCACTTTCTCAGTCCAGCTACGCTGAGAAGATACTCCAGAAGTTCAACATGGAAGGATGTAAACCTGTTACATTACCACTATCAAGTCAGATAATGCTATCTAAAGATCAGGAACCTGACTCAGAAGCTAAAGAAAAAGATATGGAGAATGTACCTTACTCATCCGCAGTAGGTTCCCTGATGTATCTGATGGTCTGCACCAGGCCAGACCTTGCACATCCTGTTGGCGTCCTAAGCAGATTCTTAGCAAAGCCTGGAAGGTCTCATTGGGAAGCAACAAAATGGCTGTTCAGATATCTTAAAGGAACGAAAGATCTATGCCTAAAATTCAGGGGAAGCATAGACAAAATAAGGCTAGTGGCTTACTCAGATTCGGATTTGGGAGGAGATCCAGACAGCCGGAGGTCAACTACTGGATTCATCACAACCCTAGCTCAAGGGGCAGTCTCCTGGCAATCTCGGCTGCAAAAAACAGTTGCGTTATCAACAACTGAAGCTGAATATATGGCTTTAACAGAAACTTCTAAAGAGTTGCTATGGCTAAAGAGGTTACTTGAAGAACTGAGAATAGAAGCTGGAGATCCTACCCTTTTCTGCGACAACTCCAGCACCATAGAACTCAGCAAGAACTCCACCTATCACAGCCGAACAAAGCACATAGACCTGAAAGAACACTGGATTAGAGAGGTTATCAGCAAACGGGAGTTCAAACTACAAAAGATACATACGAACTCAAACCTAGCTGATATGCTCACAAAACCTGTACCTACAGCAAAGCTTCAGATCTGCAAGACTGGGGCTGGACTAAGCATACAGGATTGAAGAAGATCGGCGTTCCTTCGCTGCGACTACGCTGAGGGGAAGATTTGTTAACATGGACATAAAACTAGGGCATTCTATCTAACGATCAGCCTTATTTATGTGCAGGCCTGAACACTGTCCAGCCCAACTGCAGCAGAGGAACGCATAATGAATGGGCCAGCCAATTAACAAGCCCATCATCTCTAAACGGTTTTTAAACCGTTAGACAAAGAAGACTGCAGCAGCATATATATATATATAGAGCAGCAGTGGAAAAACGACGCAACGAAGCTGATNTGTGGGCTAAGCATTAAGCCCATATCCGATAAAAGTCCAAAAATGGATGGAATGGAATAGGCCCAATCCATCGGCAGAAGCAGTTCTAACTGCTTCGGTAAGATTACAAAAGAGGCATGTCAACTGCCATCAGATTTCCAGAAGGAAATACAGAGAAGATCCAAAAACGAAAGAGGAGAGCAATCAGGCTTATGCAAATACAGTGAAGACTCATCTTCGGATCAGGGGAGAAGAGATCTACATTCATTCTTCGGGTGAAGAGTATAGCATAGATTGTCAATTTCGTGTTCTTGTTCTTGTGAGTGAAATACCTCACAAAACTGTAATCTGTATAGCTGTGATAGTGAATTGAGGACAGTAAAAGTCCTCCGTGGTTTTTCTCCGGGTTCACTCCGGTTTCCACGTAAAGCTTATCGTGTCAAAGCAAAGATTAAAGATTACTCAGAACCTGTACCTCAATCGAAGCCGAAAAAGTATTGCGGCATAGGCTAACAACTGGTGGCCCATGCAGGTCTGGAACCTGCGAAAAGGAATTCTAGATAAAAGAGTTGAAAAAGAAATCATCCGAACGGTATCTGTAACTTTCTTGGTCAAGAAATCATGTCATACGAACCTTATTCAATGATCCGTCTTACCTCCTCAAACTATTCTGAATGGAGGGGCAGGATGGAGGATCTCCTCTATGGACGAAACCTATATGAACCTGTGGAACATGGAGATAGCATGCCATCAGAATATACAGACGCAAAGTGGAAGTTATTACACAGGCAAGCTGTAGGATTCATCAGGCAGTGGGTGGACTCAACCTACTATCACCATGTATCCGAAGAAACTGATGCGAAAAAGGTATGGGAAAAACTGTCCAGGATCTTTGAACCAAAGACAACGCAGAATCAAGGATCCTTACTACATCGATTGCTAGGGATGAGGTACAAGGAAGGAGGAAATATGGCGGAATACATAAGTAAATGGTTAGAAGTTACTAACCATCTGACCAAAGCCGGACTTACCCTTGAAGAAAAGCTGAGCTGTCTCCTACTGCTGTATTCGTTACCTGAATCTTGGAGCCCTCTTGTTATGATGCTGCATAGCACAGCTCCTAAAGATGGACAAAAGTTAGAAGTGGTAAAAGACTATCTAATAAACGAAGAGATGAGAAGAAAAAACCTGAAAGGATTTGAATCCGAAAAAGAAACAATAGCAGCTACAACCGAAAGCAGAGGCAGACCAAAACAGAAAAATTATAATCAGAAAAGAGGCAAATCAAGAGACAAGTCCCAAGATAAGAAATCCCAAGAGAGATACTCCAGTGGAAAAAAGGAAACTAGAGCATGTTTCCACTGCAAAAAGGTGGGACACTTAAAGAAAGATTGCAGGCACTGGCTGAAACTGCAGAATTCAGATACCGGAAATGGAAATGCAACAGCACTCACACAAGAAGAAGAAGCCTTGGTGGTACTGTCCACAGAGGATGGAAAGTATGGAGAACATACAAAGGATGAATGGATAATTGATTCTGCCGCATCATATCACTGCACTCCAAGAAAGGATTTATTCACAAACTATACAGCTAGAGCTTATGGCGAAGTGAGAATGGGAGACGATAACGTGGCAGAAATCGTTGGGCTAGGAGAGATACAAGCTACAACGACCGTTGGAACTACAATAACATTAAAGGGAGTAAGACATATTCCTAGTTTGCGTTTAAACTTACTTTCTACTCATGTGTTTGACAGGGAAGGTTACACTAGCTTCTTCAGGAAAGGAATGTGGAAACTAACTAAAGGCTCGCTGATAATTATTAAGGGAGAACTAAAGAATACCCTTTACAGGACAAAGCTCAAAGGAAAGATGGCAGAAGCAAACGTGGTTACTCAAAAGGGTGACCTGGACTTATGGCACAAAAGGATGGGACACTTATCCGAGGAAGGATTGAATCATCTTAAGAAACGAGAATTAATTGTGACTAGAGATCAGTCCCTAACAGAAACATGTGAAACATGTTTGTTTGGAAAGCAACATAGAGTTAGATTTAACTCATCTCTGGAAAAGCACACTGAACCATTGGAAATAGTATTCTCAGACGTATGTTACCTAGATACTGAATCTCTATGTGGAAAGAGGTATTTCATATCATTTATAGATGATTCAACCAGGAAATCATGGGAATACCCCATGAAATGCAAGGATGAAGCACTGAAATATTTCAAAGATTGGCATTTAAAGGCTGAAAGACAATCTGGAAAGAAACTAAAATGCCTGCGGACTGACAATGGAGGGGAGTATGTCTCAATAGAGTTTGAAACCTACTGCAAAAATTTGGGAATAAAGCATGAAACGACTGTCCCGAGGACTCCCCAACAGAATGGGACTGCTGAAAGATTAAACAGAACCTTACTAGATAAAGTAAGGTGTTTGTTAAAAAATGCTAAACTTCCAAAAGAATATTGGGCAGAGGCACTCGGAACAGCCTGCTATCTAAGGAACAGGAGTCCTACTTCATCTCTAAACTATGGAATTCCTGAAGAAAACTGGACAAAAAGAAAGATCTCCTACAAACATCTAAGAATATTTGGGAGCAAAGTCATGGTACACGTTCCTATAGAACTGAGAAAGAAACTGGATGATCACTCGCAAGAGTGCATATTCTTAGGATATGGAGAAGAAAAATTTGGATACAGGTGCTGGAATCCTAAGACCAAGAAGATCTATAGATCTAGAGATGTTGTGTTTGAAGAAAATAAAACAATAGAGGATATTGGAAAAGCAGCAGATGAAAGCCAAGAGTTAGAGACACTTCATTTAGATCAAATCCAACAAAATTCAGGGAGTAATCAAACCATACCTGAAATTAGATTTGACCAGAATGATACTTCTGATCATTTCTCTTCTATGCAGGAAAATGATGGAGATCAAGAAGACACATCACAACCTGAAATAGAACAAACTGAATCAGAAACAATGATAGAACCGCAGCCAAGGAGATCACAAAGAATGAGAACTCCCTCCACAAGGTATGACCCTACTAACTATTTGTTGTTAACTGAATCAGGAGAACCTGAATCATTCCAAGAGGCGTTAGTGCATAAAGACAAGGCTAAATGGATGGAAGCAATGAATGAAGAAATTCTGTCCTTAAAACAGAACGGAACTTACAGGTTGGAGCCACTTCCAGAGGGAAAGAAAGCCTTGGAAAACAAGTGGATCTACAAAATGAAGTTAAATGAAGATGGATCAGTAAGGTATAAGGCAAGGCTAGTAGCGAAAGGGTATAGACAAAAGCAAGGCATAGACTTCGAAGAAGTGTTTGCACCTGTGGTAAAACTAACCTCTATAAGGATGATCTTATCCCTGGTAGCTTACCTTGATCTTGAATTGGAGCAGCTGGATGTAAAAACCGCGTTTTTACATGGAGACCTGGAGGAAACAATTTATATGAGACAACCTTTAGGCTTCGAGGATAAGAAGAGCATGAACCTGGTGTGCAGGTTACAGAAAAGCCTATACGGCTTGAAGCAGGCTCCCAGATCGTGGTACAAAAGGTTTGATACGTTCATGACAGGAAAACAATACAAAATATCAGAATATGATCCTTGTGTATACCACAAAAGAAATTCAGATCAAGGATTTATCATCCTATTACTATATGTGGATGATATGCTACTAATCAGCCCATCTAAAGTCATGATTCAGAAACTGAAAGAAGATCTATCAAGAGAATTTGATATGAAAGATCTTGGTCCAGCAACGAGAATACTAGGGATGAAGATAACTAGAGAAAGGAAAAACAGACTGTTGACTATATCACAAGAGAGGTACCTTCAAGCAGTTCTCGCCCGATTCAATATGTTGGACTCAAAACCGGTGAGCACACCCTACAGAACACAAGCACACCTATCAAAGGAGCAATCGCCAAAAACTCAATCAGAAAGAGATGAGGTGAGCAACATACCATATGCAGAAGCTGTAGGGAGCCTCATGTATTTAGCCGTATGCACCAGACCTGACATTGCATACCCAGTATCACTGGTCAGTAGATTTATATCTAATCCAGGAAAGCAGCACTGGGAATCAGTTAAGTGGATCATGAGATACCTGAATGGAACGAGAGAACATACCCTCTACTATCACAGCAAAGAGCCGCTGCAGCTGAAGGTGTATGCAGATTCCGACATGGGGGGAGACATGGACACCAGGAGATCAACCACTGGATATATATCAACCTTAGGGGGTGGAGCAATATCCTGGCAATCAAGGCTCCAGAAATGCGTAGCCCTATCATCAACAGAGGCAGAGTACTTAGCTCTAACAGAAGGAGGCAAAGAAAATCTATGGCTAAGCAGAATATTAAAAGAGCTAGGCTTCAAGCTTACAGACTCTACCTTATACTGCGACAGCCAAAGTGCCATTGAGCTTAGCAAAAACTCAGCCTATCATGCGAGAACGAAACACATCGATGTTCGACTGCACTGGATCAGGGAAGTCATCAGAAACAAAGAAATTAAACTAAAGAAGGTAGATACCAACCTTAACGCAGCAGACGCACACACAAAACCAGTAAACGCCACGAAGCTCCAGTCCTGCTCAGAATGGGTAGGGTTGAAGCAACGCTGAGACATCGAAGGTTCTAGAAGAGGACTAATATCGGAGGGGAGAATTGTGGGCTAAGCGTTAAGCCCATATCCGATAAAAGTCCAAAAATGGATGGAATGGAATAGGCCCAATCCATCGGCAGAAACAGTTCTAACTGCTTCAGTAAGATTACAAAAGAGGCATGTCAACTGCCATCAGTTTTTCCCAGAAGGAAATACAGAGAAGATCAAAAACCGAAAGACGAGAGCAATCAGGCTTATGCAAATACAGTGAAGACTCATCTTCGGATCAGGGGAGAAGAGATCTACATTCATTCTTCGGGTGAAGAGTATAGCATAGATTGTCAATTTCGTGTTCTTGTTCTTGTGAGTGAAATACCTCACAAAACTGTAATCTGTATAGCTGTGATAGTGAATTGAGGACAGTAAAAGTCCTCCGTGGTTTTTCTCCGGGTTCACTCCGGTTTCCACGTAAAGCTTATCGTGTCAAAGCAAAGATTAAAGATTACTCAGAACCTGTACCTCAATCGAAGCCGAAAAAGTATTGCGGCATAGGCTAACAACTGGNGCTCAAGGGGCAGTCTCCTGGCAATCTCGGCTGCAAAAAACAGTTGCGCTATCAACAACTGAAGCCGAATATATGGCTTTAACAGAAACTTCTAAAGAGTTGCTATGGCTAAAGAGATTACTTGACGAACTGAGAATAGAAGCTGGAGATCCTACCCTTTTCTGCGACAACTCCAGTACTATAGAACTCAGCAAGAACTCCACCTACCACAGCCGAACAAAGCACATAGACCTGAAAGAACACTGGATTAGAGAGGTTATCAGCAAACGGGAGTTCAAACTACAAAAGATACATACGAACTCAAATCTAGCTGATATGCTCACAAAACCTGTACCTACAGCAAAGCTTCAGATCTGCAAGACTGGGGCTGGACTAAGCATACAGGAATGAAGAAGAACGGCGTTCCTTCGCTGCGACTGCGCTGAGGGGAAGATTTGTTAACAGAAAAATCAAATTAGGGCATATCATCTAACGAATTGCTTTTATATGTAGGCCTGGTTACTGTCCAGCCCAGCTACAGCAGAGGAACGCATAAGGACTGGGCCAGCAAATTAATGAGCCCAGCATCTCTAACGGTTTTAAAACCGTTAGACATATAAATAGGAAGCAGATTGCAACAGCCGTAGCAGTAGCGTGAGCATTGCAAAAACTGAAAATCAACCTGATCACAGGGCCTGTGCAGCAGTCAAGAAAAGATCTCACGGCAATACCTGCGTCCATCTCAGGGAGACCATCCGAAGAGAGGATTCCTGAAGAAGAGTAGATAGCTGAGTATTAATACGTATCTTTTGTAAGCAGGGCTTGTAATTGCTATCGTAAAGTTGATTCTTGGATCAAGGTGAATACCTGATCCCGTGGTTTTCTCCGAGTTCTCTGGTTCCACGTAAAATCTCGTGTTCTCCACAAAACCCTGAAACTGAAAGCAATGAAGTTAGCGCGAAAATACGATCGTAATACCAAGAATTCGATTCAATCATAAGTAAAGGGAGCTGCTGATCCCTTAACAATTTCAACATTAATCATGGTGATGGCCAACTTGACGCTGTATTAGTAATTGAGATGACTATTGCTGCTGAAATGATAATGAAGAAACTGCAATGGCTTTGTCTGTCTAAGCCATGAGGATGTAAAATACAAAAACAGAATTTTGCTATTTTTCTAAAACAACGCTTTTCAAAATATAGTGAAAACATAATTTTTAAAATGCGTCCAGCTAAACTTTTATATACCTCGACGTCAAAAACAAATCGTGCTCGTGACAGATTGTGAATGCTTTTACCACTTAAACCAATACCACAGTCTGTTATATTTGTGTTTTTAAGCCAAACAAACTAAAATTGCCAACATTTTCAAAGTTAAAGTACAAAATTGTGCAAAGTTTGAGGACATTATTAATTATCAAATTATTCAAACTTATGAGAGCAAATTAGACAAGACAAAATTTGGGAACTACTAACTATATTAGAGAATAAATTTACAAGACAATCAGTATTTGATGAGAGGATTTAATTGTCATAATTAAAATTTTGAGAAAGCAATTATGGGAATATAAAATTTAATTAACATAATTATAAAATTTTTGAGATAATAATTCTCAAACAAGCCAAATTATGGGAATATCTCGCCCATTAAATTATGACAATTTTTCAGTTTTTATTTCTTTGGATGGTAATAATTATTACGAATATCAAATTTGTTTCAGTTGACACGTGTCCATTTTTAACTGGTATTTCCCCACCGCCCTCACCTCCCACGTACGGCTTACTGCATTATTGATTTTTGCTGTGTATGACTTTTTTTTGAAGGGAGACTTTGTTTTGATTAATGAATTAATAAAAATGCAATAATACTATATGATTGATTCCAGTTTCCAAGTTCACAAAAAATCAATTAAAAAAAAATTAAAAAAATTTATTAATAATAATATATTCAAAATACAATACCAACATAATTTGTTGTCCATAAATGAACTCCTCCCTGGACGAGCCCATAATTCTACACATCTATGGAAAATTGGATTCAATCTAACCACGTCAGTCTTCCCAGAGAATCGGGAGTTTTTCGCCACCGCCACAGGTTCACGTTTCATCTTGTCTGTTTCATTTTTTAGTTTCATTCTGCTGGAATTTTGAAAATGTTTGATTTGAAGGTAGAGAGAAGAAACGATAAATGGGTCGGATATCATCGATGTTTACAGGGATAACGAGATCATTTTCAATCAAGGGAACAAAGAGAAACTCCAGAAGGGATGAAGTTGAATCAATGGCAAAAGATGCGAAGAAAAATGACTTGATTTTGAAGAATTCAGGCTTCAGGAATCGTCAAGGATCAATGAATTTGGTTTCTATTTTCTCAAAGAGAGGAGATAAAGGTGTTAATCAAGACTGCTGCATCCTTTGGGAGGTATTATATATACATTAAGTTTTACCTTGTGGGATTTTGAAATAGCTTATGATTGATTATGTAGGAATTTGGGTGTCAAAATGATATGATATTTTGTGGGATATTCGATGGACATGGTCCTTGGGGACATTATGTGGCAAAGTATGTAAGAAGATCAATGCCAAAATCTCTTATTTTTCATTGGCAAGAAGCGCTTATTGAAGCTTGTATGAACTTAAAACAAGATGAAAATATTCAACTTTTCAATACATGGAAGCATTCTTATATCAAGGCATGTGCTTCAGTGGACGATGAGCTTCATTGCAACCGTAGAATCGATTCATTTTGTAGCGGAACAACTGCCTTGACTATTGTAAAACAGGTATTAATATGGTGCAGAGAAATTAAGTAGTATATATAATGATGAATATTTTCTTGCAGGGAGACAACATTTTCTTGGCAAATGTAGGAGATTCAAGAGCTGTTCTTGGTACAACTTCTGATGATGGAAACTTGTTTGCTGTACAGCTCACCGTCGATTTCAAACCGAATCTACCTCGTTAGTGTGTTCTATCGAATGCATTGATTATATATATACTAGTGACACTTATATTGGTTACAGATGAAGCTAACCGGATAACCGAGAACGAAGGACGAATATTTTGCCTTAAAGAAGAGCCGGGGATGTATAGAGTGTGGCGTCCAGATGAAGAAACGCCTGGACTTGCAATGTCTAGAGCTTTTGGTGACTATTGTTTGAAGGATTTTGGGATAATTTCAGTTCCTGAAGTTAGTCAAAGAGATGTAACCAGTAAAGACGAGTTCATCATCTTAGCTACTGATGGGGTCGGTATTCGTAAATCATCATCGTCTTGATGCAATTATTGAATTGACATATTTTTGTTGAAGGTATGGGATGTGATAACAAATGATGAAGCTGTTGAGATTGTATCAAGAGTGATTGAGCCTGAAAAGTCTGCTAAACGGCTTGTGGAGAGTGCTGTGAAGGCGTGGAAGAAGAAAAGGAAAGGAATAGCGTTGGATGATATCTCTGCAATTGTCATTTTTTTGCATTCTTCTTCTTCTTATAGGAATTAGTAATTCCTCTCATGTGTAATGGGTAAATGCAGAGCTTGATTTTGATTCTTCATCACGGCAGTGCAAATATTTTATTAATTCATTTTATAATTACAAATTTGTTAAAATAACACTATAAATTGTTCTAATCATTTATATTAATTTTATATTGTGTTCTAAATTGTTTTAAATCGTTCACTTTGATTATTTTTTCGATGATTATGCTTAATATTTTACTTTAAAATATGTATCCAAAATTTGAATATTATAATAATACTTTAAATTGTAAAAAAAATTGACGTTTATATAGCGGCCATAATTAGGGGTTTATTAAAATAAACTGAATTTGCTCGCTTATCGCACGACGTCGTATTGTTGGGAATCCTTCTAGGTTATTGGAATTCCCTGAAGAGTCAAGATCTTGGTGCTGAAATTTCATCGTCTGCGGTCTGGGGTTTTCAATGGCTTCTTCGTCGTCCTCTTCCTCCGAAGGATCTCGCCACCGAAGGCGGCGTCAAAGAATTAGAAACGATAAGGATGCTCTCAAAGTTAGCAAAAGGAGCCGTTCCCACAAGAAACGTCGACATAGGCGTCATTCATCGTCCTCCTCTGAGTTTTCCTCTTCTGGTGGCTACAGGTCATTATAATTATTATTTTATTTTCAGAAGTCAATATCTTTATGGTTAGTAAATGTGGCTATTCTAGTTGTTCTCCGTTTTTGGATTGAAACTCGTTTTGATTGTGATATTTGTGAGACTTAGCTGGCGTTAAATACCTCCACGCTGGTATTTTAGGCGATCCATAACGCGACAGGCAGTGCACTATATCGAAGTCGAGTTAAGATTCATGATGTCGTTTAGAATTCTGTATATCTTCTATTAGGATGTTTTTCAGTATTTTGTAACTGAAAGGCGAGTATTTTTTTGTACCTGCACTCTAAAGCATGCGTCAAGAAATGAAATGATGAATTGTGGGAAATGCCACTCTAGTGATGGGGTTCTGGTAAACGTTGAACATCTACGCGATTTAATGACCTTAAATGATTTTTGCGTATAAGTTTATCTTATAATTGACAATCATCAATTATCAAGGATATTCATGGGCATCTTTTCTAAATTCTATGCGGTATTAACTGCACAGATTGTTTCCTGGCATACCAATGTACATTTTGTGTGTTGAATACTTGGCACTTCATTCTAATGCACTGGCTATTGTATATTGATCGATTTAAAATTTATCTGTCAGTTCTTCTGAAAGTGACAACCAAGTATCATCTCGCCAATCAAAGAGGCATAAACGGAGTGAGAAATCAAAGAAGGTACTTATTTATGGTATCTTTGGCTTGCTTATTTATGGCCTGCTCAATGCTTTGTTGTTATTAGTTTCATGATTCATGTGATGGCTTACTTATTTCTTTGCTTCCAGGAAAAAGTTAAATCAAAACCCAAAAGCCATAGCCGTAGACATCATAAATCAAAATCTAAGGAGGTAATCATTGTTTTACATACATGTTCATACNTTTAGAACTACTTTTTATGGATTTTTGAATCCGTTAGCGGGAATGATAGCCGTTGAACAATGTGTTTATATGATCTTTTTGCAAACCAGATTCTTTATCTCTAGAAACTTTCAAGATTGTACTAGTTTTTCGTTTCAAATTTCTTTCCATTTACTTATTTAATTTTTGTTTTAGAAAATATTTCTTCTTCATGTGTTCCTTTGAAAACTTTCTCGTTAACCATTGCTTTCTTTTCATATATTTAGCACTTCGATTTAAAATTTTCTAGATGTTTGAAACTACTTTTTTGCAGTATTTTTTAATACAATACATAACTTATGTTTACATGTCTTGAGCATCTCTATTTAAAACTTTTGTTGATGCTTCGAACTACTTTTTATAGATTTTGAATCCGTTAGCGGAAAAGATGACCGTTGAACAATGTGTTTATGTGGCACTTCTTGCAAACCAGATTCTTTATCTCTGGAAACTTTCAAGATTGTATTAATTCTTCGTTTCAAATTTCTTTCCATTTGCTTATTTAAGTTTTTTTCAAGGAAATATTTCTTTTTTACGTGTTTCTTTGAAAACTTTCTCGTTAACCCTTACTTTCATTATATACTTTTATGTTTGCATATGTTTACCACTTCGATTTAAAATTTCATTGATGCTTGAAACTACTTTTTTGCTTTATTTTTTTAATACAATACACAACTTATGTTTACATGGCTCAAGTATCTCAATTTAATTTTTTTTCATGTTTGGAACTACTTTTTATATATTTTAAATCCGTTAGCGGGATTGATGGCCGTTGAACAAGGTGTTTGTTTATTTGACCCTTCTTGCAAACCAGATTATTTATCTCTAGAAACTTTTAAGATTTATTAGTTTTTCGTTTCAAACTTCTTTCCATTTACTTATTTAAGTTTTTTTCTAGAAAATATTTCTTCTTCACGTGTTTATTTGAAAACTTTCTCTTTAACCCTTACTTTCATTTCATACTTTAATGTTTGCCTATCTTTGCACTTTGATTTAAAATTTCCTTGATGCTTGGAACTATATGTTTTTTGTATTTTTTAATACAACACACAACTTATGTTTACATGTCTTGAGCATCTCTATTTAAAATTTTTTTTGATGTTTGGAACTACTTTTTATAAATTATAAATCCGTTAGCATGAATGATGGTCGTTAAACAATGTGTTTGTTTATATGACCCTTCTTGATAACCAGATTCTTTATCATTATAAATTAAGGATAGTTGGTATCTTTCCATCGTTGAAGATGACTTGGTTTCTACAATTCCAAAGACTCCAGATTGATGTTCCACTTTCAAGAAAACATTTCTTCTTTCGTGTTCTTTGGAAAACTTTCTCATTACTTACCTACTTTCATTTCAAATTGGTATTATTTTATTGCAGTATCACATTCTTATCTTCATATTTCTTGTGCACTTCTATTTAAAATTTTATTGAGCTTGGAACTACTTTTTTGTGTGTTATTTTTCCTATTTTTCAAAACATTTTTACTACATCTTTACACTTTCTGAATTGTGCTGCTATTTCATGAGGACACTAACTATTTTGTCATTTTTTCTACTCTTTCTAATAATCCAGTTCCCCCTAGTGTTGTTATTGGTTGTCAAACTTATAGTTACATATTGAGACTCTTTTCAATATATGCAGGAGATTAATAATACTGGAGCTGGAGGCTTATTGGCTGAGCTCGTCAAAAACAGAGGTTTTTTTAGTTTTATTTGATAATCAATATGGTATATTTTTTAGAAATTTCATGGTGTAATGATTTTCATATTCATATTTACATTTTCTTGTTTTTAAACAGATCTGTGATTATCTGTCCGACATGTAAAATATTAGTTTCATTACACTTTGTCTAACATCTTGAGTCTTATGGACGTATTTCTACACGATGTATTTTATTGAATGAACAAGGAAAGAGCTACAAGCTTGTTTTTTTATGCTAGTTCATTGAATCAAATGGTGTCATGCTCCTCAGTTTTTCCACATTCCATTAGCTAATGTTATCAATATTTCAGGTGGTCAACTTTGGCTCAATCCAAGTATACATTCATGGTTTACAAGGGAACACCTCCGAAGCATTTAGTGTCACAAAGACCGTGTTAAAATCTTATGATTTGATTGATGAGAATTCTTTGCTGGCTCCCAATAAGGTGATCATTTTCTTGCTTCATTTTATGAGTATTTACTTTCACTCAATGCTTGGTATGTTATCCTTAGTTAGATGGCCAGCAAGATCCTTCATGCAAATATGTGTACGTTAGACTTGAACTGATAACAACCAAAAGGGAGCAATATTTTTTGATCAAAAGGTGAGATTTTATATATCATTTTGATCACATTCAAACTAACTTTCCTCTGGTCATTTGGAGCTTTACTCTATTTCAAGTATAATTTATTGATCCAAATTCCACAGCATTTGGTCCAAGTCTTTGATCCAAAACTGAAAGTGCACTTTATATTATCAGTCTCTTACTGAGTTCGGGCTAGCATCCTTAATATCTTTCCGACAAATATCATCGTGATGATTATAAGCAAAGCTGAAGCATGCTGCTTTGTTCCGTGTCTTGTTTTTCTGTAATAAAATTGATAATGGAACTTTTGTCTGGTTATGTACAATGTAATTCATGCAGAATATTGAACAAGGAAAGAGCTACAAGCTTGTTTTTTTATCCTCGTTCACTGAGTCCAGTTGATTTGACTGGTTAAAATACTTACAAGATTCTCTACTAGGATGTCAAAATTTTCTGATTCTGATTCTGATTCTCATTCTCATTCTCATTCTCATTCTCATTCTCATTCTCATTCTCATTCTCATTCTCATTCTCATTCTGCACTCTGTGTTCTTCTTGCAGGACCTGTGATTTTTCCTTACAACTAACCAGAAATGTGGTATATGGTTTGATTTAGTTTCTTTAATGGCCACTGACACTTATAAGGTAAGTCATGATTTTG
>RWGZ01001514.1:749574-832853 GCA_009725065.1 Utricularia reniformis
ATTTGAGCGGCGATACTCTGTTTTTCGGATTGGAACCTCGAGCAGCCGATGATTCCGCAGCAATTAGGTAATCCTGTTAGGGATCGGAACCGGGCGGCGACGGAATCGAGCTCTGAGTGGCTCGGAAGGCCAACCCAGAATCGGTAATTAGTGCAAAGAACACGGCAGAGCTGTTTAACGCAAAATCTGGAATCATTTTCTGAAACCCTAAATCGTGACGAGATCTCCGGGAAATCAGCCCCGGAAGAGAGTCTAAAGAGTCCGATACCAAGACGAGTTTCCGCCGGTAAATTGAGCGGCGCTTCGACCGGGTCACGGCAGTCGAGAAGCGGATCAAGAAGGCTACATAGCCACTCGAATGTCGACGATTTCATCCCGAAGAATTTCTTAAAAGAATCAGGGTTTTGAGGGATTCTTGATCCACGATCAGAATCATCATCTAGAAAACTGATTCGCTTGCGTTTTCTTGAGATTGAGAAGAAGGAGATAGCGGTGACGATGTCGGAATCGGAGAGGAGATTGAGTAAAGGAAGAAAAGACTTTTGGAATTGAGAAACACCGGCGGTAATCGGCGGCGGAGGAAGGAGGAGTAGGAGGAGGAGAAGTTGAGACATTAGAGAAGAAAGTGAAACGGCTAAAGAACGGGTATTCATCGGCGGCGCCGTTGCAGAAAGTCGCCGTTATTCCGTTACCGTGCTGAACGAGAAGCTCTGTTTTGCACTTAAATGTTTCGTAGGCGTTTCAATGCAGTTTGTATTGGTAGAGTAGAGACATACTTTAAAATTGTATTAGATATACCTTGTTAGATGATCAAGTCCACAAATTATGCATTTTATAAAATTCATTCAAAATCGTATATTTACCAATGTTAATAAAATTTAACTAAATGGTACGTCGGATAAGTTCGATACATGAGTATATCATATACGTACCATATATACTAGATTTGTACATAAATAATAATATAAATTATGTTATTACATAAAATCAAGTATTTTAAATTTATTCTCTATATATAATATTTTAATTAAAAACAATATTAGAAAATTCTCAAAACTTCATATATGGATTCGTAGAAATTTGTGATATACTGGAAATTCAAAATAATTATTATTACTTCACAATGTTTTGCGGCATGGGTAATCATCAATGGTGCCAATGAACTTTAATTGATGGACTATGTCGGTAGATTTAATTGATCGTGGGAGCGACAACTGACATTAGGGTCGGAGCGTACCAACACAGAGTCCGATGAGGATCATTGGGCCAAAAGCCCGAATAAATTGATGAATAAGTGAAAATTGTTTGAACATTCAATTAACCAACCACATGAGCTTCTTAATACAAGTTTGATTAGTAGATAGGGATGTCAAAAAAATCAAATCCGGTAGATATTCTATTATACCTTATTCTGGAGGATTCAATTTTTTGTAGATATAGAGGTAAAGATTTAGAAATAACAAACTCGTACTGGGACGTGATTAGATATAAAATTATACTCAAACCCCGCCATACCAGTTGCAACTTCTAAATTCTTTCTTGGTTTCCTCGTTATGAATCTTACAAATAAAACTTTCCCTATTATTTCATATGTTCTTGCTTTCATTCTTCTTGTTGAAGTTCTAAGACTTACATTGGTATCCAGAATTCATAGTCAATGTATTTTTTACCACTGGTACAGTCACTTCCTTCCTCTTTAAGCTCTCGTTATCAGACATTTCTTTCACAACTTCCAACTTAGGACATCCTTTGGGAGTTAGAATATTTAGGGATATAACTGTGGCCTCCCATGAGTTAGGTAAAGTCCCTACCAACATGTGAGTCAGAATATTGTCCTCAAGAGCACAATATGATTCTGCAAATTTATTTACAATCTATTGGAACATTGCAAGATGATCGCTAATCGGATTGTACTCTTTATAGCTTAATCGCATCAACCTTTTGAACAAGAAACATTGAGATTATGTTGATTTTGGTTTGAAGATGGACTCCAGCTTTTCCCACATATTTTTTGCATTTAGTTCTTTAACCACATGATGATAATTCGCAATATCAATTCATTGTTTTACAAATCCAAGTGTCTGAATGTGCTTCATATCACAATCCTCTTTTTGGTTTCTGATCTCCGAAATTTACATCCTCATAGAGGAACTTGTAGTACATCAAGCCACGGAGTCGATTCTTCCATTACAGGTAATTCTTTGAGACCAATTTTATAATTGAGTAAGGCTCTCGAGCCATGAGTTTATGAAGTTCTTGGATGGCGATATTTGTTTCTGTTTTGAGCACAATATCCTCGAGTTCTTTCCTTGAGCCAGTTCCTCCATACTTGGCTTCGTATCAGGAGAAAAGCCTCTAGATCAAGAATTGATCCAATCCACTAATCATGTTCGATTTTCTTTCTATTACAATAGCAAAAGAGAGGCAATAAGAAAAGAAGTCACAAGAGTCTATTATTGATCAGCAATTGAAATCGCCAGATTGTAGGAGTCTAGCCACGAATGTCACATTGCAGTCACAGGTGATATCAGTTATGCTTAAACCGTCAACACTTCCTTCTTTCCCTGTTGATCCTCTGTGTTTCTTTTGTAACTGTTTTTCCAGGAAGAAGGTTACTAAAAATGTCGTTAGCCTCTCTTTTATCCTTTTGTTTCATGTCCCAGAGCCTGATGCAACAGCCTATCATCATATCAATTTGATTTAATGAGCCTGCATTTTCAATATGTTAGTCCACCAAGAAGTCTGGTCCAACACACTTCACTTTGGCACTAGATTTTAGCTTAGGATTTATGATATATTTATCGCCTTCACGCACTGTACTTGATCGATTTTTTGAGAGGAAATCACATTGGGGGATTTACTCCAATTGCGTGGTCTTTCTCACATTTCATAGTTTTGCACGTAAATAACTTATGTTGTCATTCCTCCTTTCGGGCCAACTTAACCTTCCCCACTATTGAAATAATTGAAACACGAGATCCAATTCTCATGGATTTGATATTCGGATAACTATTAATACCCTAAAAAGATACCACAACAATTTGAGAAGAAAGAAATGATATTGATGTGTAACTTGGGTCTATCAGAGAAATTTAATCTTCTAATTTGTTATTTATGGATTCAAGATTTTTGTTTCAAGAAGATGAAACTGTGATGTAGAATTGTGTAAGACCTCATGAGCAATTACGAAAAATATTTTGGAAGTGAGCAATTTTAGAAAATAAGTTAATTGACAAATATTTTAACAAATGATGCTATTTAGCAATCTAAAGTTTTGCATAAAGTTATTTTGCCAAATTCCCCATTGTCCACATGAGTGAGTCATCAAAACGTGGGCAGGCAATTGATTTTAAGCCAATCCACGTCAGCAACAAAGTCAAAATAGAACTTACCATTTAACCAATAACTATTACAAATTGGATATATTCTTTAAAATTCTATACCCTAAAAAACATGTTTTTAAAAAATAAACTTCAATATAAAATTTACATTATATATTTAAATCCTATTTAACTTTGAATCCATAAATATGTGATTCAACTAATTCAATATGTGGACTCACTTGTTAGTTGGTTGTTAGGTTGCACGATTCACTCAAATTCGAATTTATTGGGTGCTGTAATTTTTTAAAAAATAAATAAAATATATTTTAATTAATTTGTGTGAAATTGTATGCAATCTATCATAGTATTAATCGAAATAATTTGAAATATTATTAAATTATTTAGTAAATCATAAAAAATAATATATTTTATTATTTTAATCAACGAATTATTTACGTAACCTAATCCTATTTGTAAAAAATTAAAAAATCTTAAACCCTTGTATTCAAATCTCACACCACACACTCTTTTTGGTGCAAGAATTTTTTTATAGGTTGGTTGCTTGCCTAATCAAAGCAATATATCTTTTCATTACTGCAGTATTATTTAAAAATTTCGAACAAATTTATACTTCTAAAAAGTCTAATAATTGTAGTTGCAAGTTGCAATAGCCAAATAATTAATTTGGGTAGAATATTACATTATAAATTATTTCAATTTAATTTTCAATTTCAATTTATGAAGAAGTTTCAACTTGAATTAAAATAATAAATTAGATAAAATAAAGTCTAGATAAAGAAATATTGAATAAATTTATGAAAACTATATAGTAATTGGTTAATTTCTATATCTATGTTTTGTTGTAATATTAATTGATAGATGAATAAGATATGAAATAAGCAAATTTTCATTTGTTTATTCTCCAATTTGATCAAGCAAAATCCATACAAATACAAATACAAATACAAATACAAATACAAATACAAATACAAATACAAGTACAAATACAAATACACATACACATACACATACACATACACATACACATACACATACACATACACATACACATACACATACAAGTATACATCAACAAACAACGATGTTGACAAAATCCACACACAAACCGATTATTGTATTATTTTTATTATTTTAATCAACAATGAGCCTATTACTCACGGAATGAAGCCAAGTCCTCCACGGGGACGTTGACTAACCTTTCTATTATTGCACGCTCAGAATTGTGTCGATCATTCATGCGTGAAGTCATTACACTAATAATGACAGTGGGATGAGATAACAAGAAGTGGGCAAAAACGGTTGAATAAACGGCACCGACCGCTAGTCCGCCTGTAACTGCACCTGTAGTTACACCAACACGAACTGCAGCGACTTTCGCTCTAACCTGCCCACTACGTCCTCCAATCCCAATAGTAGGATCCATATGTCCAGTTTTGCAGTATAGAGCAAAATCCTCACAATTGTTGTTGAATAGATCATAGCGACCAAACCCATGGTGAAGGAGATATTCAGCACGATGGATTACCATTTCAGGTGAATCACAAATGTCGATCGTGCATGTACCTCCTCGTTTCATCTTAAAAAATTCACTAGAAACATTATATGCATACAAATAGAGGGTTTTGCCATTGAGGAATTCGTCAAGAGAAGATTTGATGACTTTTCCATTCATGGGATCGATGTTGGATAAATCAGCACTTGAGATAAAGATCTTCCCCGCACGATTATAATGAATCACTTCTCCATTTCCAATATATATACCTGCAATAAAATACACAAACACAACCCAGTGATGAGGGTGAATAGAATTTGAAAGAAGATTAGTTATGAGTAAGGAAGAAAACCATGGTGAGAATAGAGATGCTTAACCCAATAATAGATGTGATCTCCAGGCTTGAGCTTATCTCTTCCGATCTTGTTTGAGAAAATACTCACCCTATCTCTATCCATTGATGAATAGACAAACCTGAAACCAAACCATCTATTTTATAGACATTCCTTGACGTGTTAAGAAGATTCAAATGTTGGTTATTTTATATACTCACCCTATTTCGCGGAAAATACCACCGATAGGCGATAGGGCAGCGATTTTACCACCATTCGCATTTGCCAAAATAATTTTTTTTAAAAAAACGTTTTTTTTGTAATCGCGATTGGCTAAATCGACCGCCAAAAGCAGGTCGATTTAGCCAATCGCGATTACGAGGTTTACATTCTGTTTTAGCGATGTTTCTGCTCGCCTCACGCTGACGCGATTCGCGTTAGCCTAACGCGAGCAGAAAGAAGCTCGCGTTAGGCTAACGCGAATTGAACTTTTTAAAGCTGCCCCTTTCTTTCTTCTTTCTTTTCTCCTGCGCGAAAAAACTAGGTTTTCGACAACCCCAAACGCGATTCGTAACCCCCAAACGCGAGTTCCTTCCGACCGACGTTTTCCGGCTCTTCCCGCACGGGCATTCGACCACACAACTTCGTGTTTTCCGATTTAACGCATCGTATTGTCGAAGGTATGTATTTTGGCCATATTTCGAGTTTTTGTTTAGAGGTGAATTTTTGATTTTGTTACGATAATTTGTTATGATTCGACTATTTGTTACGATAGTATTTACGATAATTTTGATGTTTATTGTGAAAATATGAATTTATTCGATAGTTGCGGTGATTTAATTACTTATTGATAATTGTTGTGGTGTTTTGATTATATATGATTTTAGTTTCGACTAATTGGATTAGTTGTGATGTTTATTGTGAAAATATGTTTTTTTTTCGATAGTTGCGGTGATATGATTAGTTGTTTATATTTGTTGTGATGATTTGATTATATATGATTTTTGTATAGTTTTAAAATGGCACACCATACCCAACAACCCATCGATTCGAGTGTGTTGACTCTTCAAGAGCGACATTTAAGTCAACGCGTTTTAAGCGGTGATAAAACGCTCCGGCATTTAACATTCAAGCATTGGGATGGATGCTTAAGAGATTTACAAGTTACACGTAATGTTGCCCAAGTTTTAGATCGATGGGGCTTCTACGGTGTATTTAAGACAACAAGGCTACAATTGGACCAACATTTATTGANGTATCGCTCCTCTGTAAGCATCAAATACCAGTCTTCCTTCTTCTTCCTTATTTTATTACTAACACAATCTCTGTCCATTTCCATCCAGTCTTGTGGTGACCCATGAAAAATCCATCCCTCTCTCCAAAAACAAGTATGCTTAAGGTATGTATGTTTTCACCATTTAAAAAATATGAAATTAACGAGTAATTTCATTAACATTTCCTATTTAAAATCAGGAGTTATGTTATTTATATTTAAATATAGGCCTGGCCAGGCCGCATTGTATTTCTCTGTGGTACATAACACAACATTAACAATAGAGACAAAATAGATTGAAGCCTTGCCTTGTCACGGTTATGGCTTCAATCTGATCACCTCCTGCGAATCTGCCGCACTGAACTCACCAGTCCCTCCTAGCTCACTGCTTGTGTTTCCCCTTCTATAATGTTTGTAGTCGTACTCGGAGCTACTGCTCGACGACCCCAACTCCACACCATCATTAAGGTCATCCAATGATGCATCTCCCTCTAAAGCCCGAACTATCTGACTCATTTTAGGGCGTCTTCTAGCTGAGTGACGTATACAAGCAGCAGCACATGAAACCATACAAACCATCTCATGGTGATCATAGTTTTGACCAAGTTTAGGATCAACCAATTCCTCGTAGCTTCCTCCTTCACTCACCTTTATCAATATCGGCCTTGCCCAATCCACCAAAGTGTCATCATCATCGTCCCGGCTAATATCAACCGGACGTCGTCCTGTTATCAGTTCAAGAAGCATTATACCATATGAGTAGACATCCGATTTCTCAGTCAGCTTCCCAGATGATGCATACTCAGGAGCCAAGTACCTAATCATATCCACAATATTACCACTAATAAAATACATTCTCTGTTTTTTTAGTTACGAACCCAAATGTTCCCATTATTCTTGTCGACACATGGGTGTTGGTGTCCGAAGACAGCTTTGCCAATCCGAAATCAGCTACCTGCGCATTTAATTTATCTTTGTAAAAACTCATATTATTATTTCTAAATAATCTCACCTTGGCTTCAAAATGATCATCGAGTAGAATATTAGCAGCTTTGATGTCTCGGTGGATGATGCGAGGATGACCTGGATATTTACTAATTAATATCCCAAATTAAATATTTAATAAATAAATAATGAATTACAGTCCTCATGGAGATAAGAGAATCCCTTGGCTGAACCAAGAGCAATTCTAATCCTTGTTGTCCAATCCATTGTTGTCCCTCCTCCTGCAAATATCAAATATTATCATTAAATAAAAGTGGAACCTGTACTCTACTCTTCCGTACCGTGGAGATGATGCTCTAGGGTTTTATTGGAGACGAATTCGTACACTAACATTCTTTGATTTCCAGCGATACAGTAACCCACCAACGACACAAGGTACCGGTGATGTACGCGGCTTATTATCTCAACCTCCGCCTGAAACTCACGTTCCCCCTGCCCGCTGTTTGCTTTCAGGCTTTTAACGGCAACTATCTTCCCATTTGGGAGGACTCCTTTGTGAACGAACCCAAACCCAGGAGTTTCGCGGAAAATACCACCGATCCGCGACAGGCCAGCGATTTTACCATCATTCGCGTTAGCGAATCGCGAACTGCATTTTTTTCGCAGTTCGCGATTGGCTAACGCGAGTCGCGTTTGCCAAAATAATTTTTTTTAAAAAAACGTTTTTTTTGTAATCACGATTGGCTAAATCGACCGTCAAAAGGAGGTCGATTTAGCCAATCGCGATTACGAGGTTTACATTCTGTTTTAGCGATGTTTCTGCTCGCGTCACGTTGACGCGATTCGCGTTAGCCTAACGCGAGCAGAAAGAAGCTCGCGTTACGCTAACGCGAATTGAACTTTTTAAAACTGCCCCTTTCTTTCTTCTTTCTTTTCTCCTGCGCGAAAAAATTAGGTTTTCGAAAACCCCAAACGCGATTCGTAACCCCCAAACGCGAGTTCCTTCCGACCGACGTTTTCCGGCTCTTCCCGCACGGGCATTCGACCACACAACTTCGTGTTTTCCGATTTAACGCATCGTATTGTCGAAGGTATGTATTTTGGCAATATTTCGAGTTTTTGTTTAGAGGTGAATTTTTGATTTTGTTACGATAATTTGTTATGATTCGACTATTTGTTACGATAGTATTTACGATAATTTTGATGTTTATTGTGAAAATATGAATTTATTCGATAGTTGCGGTGATTTAATTACTTATTGATAATTGTTGTGGTGTTTTGATTATATATGATTTTAGTTTCGACTAATTGGATTAGTTGTGATGTTTATTGTGAAAATATGTTTTTTTTTCGATAGTTGTGGTGATATGATTAGTTGTTTATATTTGTTGTGATGATTTGATTATATATGATTTTTGTATAGTTTTAAAATGGCACACCATACCCAACAACCCATCGATTCGAGTGTGTTGACTCTTCAAGAGCGACATTTAAGTCAACGCGTTTTAAGCGGTGATAAAACGCTCCGGCATTTAACATTCAAGCATTGGGATGGAAGCTTAAGAGATTTACAAGTTACACGTAATGTTGCCCAAGTTTTAGATCGATGGGGCTTCTACGGTGTATTTAAGACAACAAGGCTACAATTGGACCAACATTTATTGACTGCGTTCATTGAGCGATGGCGCCCGGAAACGCATACTTTTTTCCTACCTTCTGGTGAAGTAAGTTTTATTTTTGTTTTGTATACCGTTCAAAATTAATGAATTTGTTATATTACTTATACGACTTTGCAGGCGGCTGTTACCCTATAAGATGTTTCTGTCATTTGGGGGCTGCCCATTGATGGCACTCTCATTGTCTGTCGTAGACGGATTCGGACAGATTCTGAATGGTTAAGGTTCATGCGGGATAGATTGGGTTGGACCGCCACTTCACACGACATAAAGGGGAGATGTTTCGTGTTAGGTAAATTAGGTGACTACGTGGTTCAAGCTGCAAATGCAGTAAATATGGATTCTACAGACGATGAAGTCTTGCGGTAACGTTCATATTATATTTACGGTTTTGATATATTAGGTTGAAATAATACATTATTTTTCGCAGTTGTGCTCGTGCGATCGTCGCATTATTAGTGTGCGGGGTGTTATTTCCAGACACGCACGGAGATCAAGGTAAGTTAATGCTGCTAGATCTTTTGGCGGATGACGATGAAATCCCCCAATTAAGTTGGGGATCAGTAGTGTTGGCATACATGTATCGATGCCTCTGTGAAGGGGCTATGGGACGTCGATCGCTAGGAGGCCCGATGCGTCTTCTAATGGTACTTGAAGTTATTTATTTTTTTGTTATAGTTTTGCATTCTTTGGCGTTGATTACATTATTTCGTTATTTATAGATTTGGGCTTACAGTCGAATACCAAGTATATGTCCTGAACGAGGACATAGATTTCTTAATCATGGCTACGAACAGACATGCAGGATGGTCTTTGGCTACAGGTGCGAAATAATGTATTTTTTTTGCTAATACGTTGTTTATATTTGTCATATTTACCGTTTTTATTTCGTAGTTACGTAACGACGATGATACGGACTCGAGTACCAAGCCATCAACTGCTAATATGCCGTGATTCGCTGGATTTAATACGTCGCGATGGGGTAACACTTTGTTTATTTTATTGGTTTAACAAAATATCATTACTAACACTTATTTTACTAATACGACGACCTTCCGGAAGAAATCGTCGGAAGGTCGAAAACCTAGTTTTTTCGCGCAGGAGAAAAGAAAGAAGAAAGAAAGGGGAGCTTTAAAAAGTTCAATTCGCGTTAGCCTAACGCGAGCTTCTTTCTGCTCGCGTTAGGCTAACGCGAATCGTGTCAGCGTGACGCGAGCAGAAACATCGCTAAAACAGAATGTAAACCTCGTAATCGCGATTGGCTAAATCGACCGCCTGTTTCTGCTCGCGTTAGCCTAACGCGAATCGCGTCAGCGTGACGAGAGCAGAAACATCGCTAAAACAGAATGTAAACCTCGTAATCGCGATTGGCTAAATCGACCTCCTTTTGGCGGTCGATTTAGCCAATCGCGATTACAAAAAAAACGTTTTTTTAAAAAAATTATTTTAGCAAACACGACTCGCGTTAGCCAATCGCGAACTGCGAAAAAAATGCAGTTCGCGATTCGCTAACGCGAATGGTGTTAAAATCGCTGGCCTGTCGCGGATCGGTGGTATTTTCCGCGAAACTCCCGTTATTTTGATATACTTGTCTTTCATTCCTATCTGATCAGGAGATATTTATGTAAAAACTATTTTACTCTTAAGTTTGTGAATGCTGACTTGACGGAAGTTAATGTAAAAATAAAAGCGGGTAAGGAAATAAATGGTTAGACAAACGAGAAAAGATTTAACGTTAGGGCATCAAATTTGGAAAGTTAACATAATAATATAATATGAAAAACTCTAATAAATATATAATTCAATATATTAATAAATATCGGATAGGAGCAAATTTTTTAAAAACCGTATCTAATTGGGAACTGTATCCGATCCTATTAAATTTTTAGAGTTATGATATTTGGAAAAATAGTTTGAATACGATTCGGTTACTTTAGATATTCAAATCATCAGATTCTTTTGCACACTCTACAATTACCCATGAGTTTGTACAATTTTATTTAACATATGCATGATGTTTACATTTTAAAATCAAACCATAGAAATACTCATATGAATGAACTACAACTATACTTGTTCATTCTCCAATTGAAATTACAACATGTTTTATATAATTCTACACGTGATGAGTGAAATCGGTTTTATCCTCACTTAAATACTGTGTTGCACAAATTCGTAGGGTGCATGCCTTGCAACGCACCCGGTGCAGGGTGCGCGAATCCTAGCGGGTGCGTTAATTTTTCATTTTTTTAATCCTACTGGGTCCGTTGGATTATTATAGTAGTATTACTTTAGGATATTTCACTCGTTAACTGAAGTTAACGTGTTCATTTTTTTACATAATCGGTTTAGTTTCTACGTAGGGCTATGTAATTTATTTGATGAAGCAGAAACTCAAACTGGAATATTCAGCATTATGTAATAATGATATAAAAAACTTAAAGTTATCAAGTGTAGAGGCTTGTCATTTTCTCATTGAAGTTTTAACATATGGTGTTTTAGTCGTTTTTTGTTGAGAATGTGTATCACATATCGAATATGAGATATCATGAGTAATTACTTTGACGAATGATATTATTAATTGGGTTATACAAACATTCTTTTTATCCATTAAATTTAGAAAAAATGATTTTGCTCGAATGTTACCTTTTGATATTCGTGTATTATATTCTATAAAGTTTTGCATAGTTTTATACATGATGTGAATGTTCGAGTTTTGACGATATTTATAGATTACAGATACACATGCATCACATGAAATTGCATTTACCGAATAATTTAATATATATTTTAATTAATTTAAATTAGCGCACCCTTGCACCCCGCACCCGCACCCGTGCAACCTAGCTTAAATACTAGTTTAAGAAAAAAATAAACAACACCTTGATTTTAGAGTGATATCCGATCACGAATCTTGATTTAGAATGTATTGTTTCAGCAATCCAATATAGGACCTTGCAGTGTTCACTAACATAAAAAAGTAGCAATGGTCTTACACTTAGAACTTAACTAACACATCAAGCAAGTAGCTAACACACAACGCGTGTATTAAACAAAATACTAAGAGTTAAGGGTAAAGAAACACTCAATATTTTTGTTCACCACTGAACCGTTGTATCCACCAGATCTGGTCACCTTTTAGATCTGANTTTTTTCCTACCTTCTGGTGAAGTAAGTTTCATTTTTGTTTTGTATACCGTTTACAATTAATGAATTTGTTATATTACTTATACGACTTTGCAGGCGGCTGTTACCCTACAAGACGTTTCTGTCATTTGGGGGTTGTCCATTGATGGTACTCCCATTGTCCGTCGTAGACGGATTAGGACAGATTCTGAATGGTTAGGGTTCATGAGGGATAGATTGGGTTGGACCGCCACTTCACACCAGATAAAGGGGAGATGTTTTGTGTTAGGTAAATTAGGGGACTATGTGGTTGAAGCTGCACATGCAGTCAATATGGATTCTACTGACGATGAAGTATTGCGGTAAAGTTCATATTATATTTACGGTTTTGATATATTAGGTTGGAATAATACATTATTTGTCGCAGTTGTGTTCGTGCGATTGTCGCTTTATTAGTATGCGGGGTGTTATTTCCAGACACGCACGGAGATCAAGGTAAGTTGATGCTGCTAGATCTTTTGGCGGATGACGATGAAATCCCCCAATTAAGTTGGGGATCAGCAGTGTTGGCATACTTGTATTGATGTCTCTGTGAAGGGCTATGGGACGTCGATCGCTTGGAGGCCCGATGCGTCTTCTAATGGTATTTGAAGTTATTTATTTTTTTGTTATAGTTTTGCATTCTTTGGCGTAGATTACATTATTTCGTTATTTATAGATTTGGGCTTATAGTCGAATACCAAGTATATGTCCTGAACGAGGACCTATATTTCTTAATCATGGCTACGATCGGACATGCAGGATGGTCTTTGGCTACAGGTGCGAAATAATATATTTCCTTTGCTAATACGTTGTTGATATTTGTCATATTTACCGTTTTTATTTCTTAGTTACGTAACGACGATGATACGGACTCGAGTACCAAGCCATCAACTGCTAATATGTCGTGATTCGCTGGATTTAATACGTCGCGATGGGGTAACACTTTGTTTATTTTATTGGTTTAACAAAATATCATTACTAACACTTATTTCGATATTCTTAGTTTAATTGGAATCCATACACGGAGTTCCCAATGGAGGACTTTAGTCAAGAAACGCAGGCTATGTGGATGTATACCGGGCCGATGATATTTTTTGGGGTTGTGGAACCTCATAATATCGATCGTGTTCGAAAGCAGCTTGGCTATTTGTTCTTCATTCCACGACCGGTCGAATGTCGATATGATTCCACGCATAAACACTGGAAAGAGACGGGGCAAACATGGGAGATAATCAACTGTGAAGAGGTGAATCATTGGGAATCACGCTTTGATTCACTTTACGATCCCCGAAACGACCAATCTTCGGAAGATGAATATTTCACTTGGTACCATAGGATAGCAGTGCTAATCCTCGGTACAAGTAGTGAAGCATCTTCAGGTTGGCGTGGAGGGGTTGCACAGCCAGTGTTATATGAGGTATTAGGGTTTCTAATATGAGTGTTTATTTAAATACTTCTAATATTATTTATTTGTGAATTAACAGGCAGCTCAGCTCGAAGTATTGTCTCAGAATGTAGAGCGTGATCCTCGTTCAGCAGCGGTTCAGATAACCACTGATTCGAGGAACTTGTATGGGTATCTATACGGTGGACAACCTAGGAGTTATACAGGTGCTCCAGATTTTCCCACCGATAGTCCCTATGTACCCTCTACATCTAGTGTTCAGGTACCTTCGTTCCAGACGCCGCCTCCCTCCCTCACCCCGGAACAAATGACCATGATGTGGTCATTCTACCAGTCTATGCAGCAGACCCCGACCCCTGGTGTTGGTTTCGCACCTACACATGGAGCGAGCTCCTCACAGCATACACGCGAGCACACCGATATACCCCCGATCGGTCCTAGAGATACGCCTATGGAGCCAGAAGGTGAAGAAGAAGAGCCGGTGACTAGACTCCGAGACGAGTCACCAGATCAGGCGGTAGGCGAACGACGGGGAAGGCGTACTCGTGTCAATCGTGCGTGTGGCACCGGTGGACATCTCGGGCAGCAGGGTAGTGCCGGTCGTAGACGACGATGATTATATATATGTTATGTATTTTTGTTAAGAATTTAATAGAGTTAAATTTTAGTGATCTCCATTTTGTGTATCTATTTTATAAATAAATAATTAAGAAGTATCTAATATATTAACTTTTTTTTATCTCCATTTTATTAATTAACAAGTATATAACATAATTAACAAGTATCTAATATATTTAAAAATCTAAAGATAAATAATGTAACAATTCACAAACAATCAATCATCATTTTGTGTATCCATTTCATTTGGTATTCTAGTTGTTCGAGGCCGCCCCCCAGTACGTGATTTCTTCAGGCGATCTTTATCGTGCCAAAGTCTCCAACCAGGCACTTCCCACTCGCTCTCGGGACCCAATGGCATAAGATGTAGATCTGCATATTGGTTCTTCAAATGTTCCAAAGTCGGGATCCCTATAATGAGTTCTGTCGTCGGTACATGGTTTATACTGGCACACCGTAGAGCATGTGCACATGGAAGCAAATGCACAATCCATCTACCACAAGAGCAAGTCTTTCTTACCAAGTCGACTGTTTTACGTGTATTCTTCCCACGCCCACGTTTTATGCGTTGCACTTCTCCGACTTGCCTATCCGGGTCCCAGTAGTGCATCTCATATGAGTCGACTTTCATTCGTTGTTTTTCATACCACGTTTGCGTTTCTGGGGTGAAGGCCTGAAAACGATAAAACACAATGAGATAACACATCAATTTATAAAAGCAATGGAATCATGTTAACCTGCATATTCCTTGTCATGATCGCAAGTTCATCACGTCGTTTTATGAACAATTTTTGTGTCGTGTAGAATGTTGAATCCACTAAACTGGAAATCGGATAACGGCGGACATTTTTCATCATTCCATTTACGCATTCCACTTGATTAGTAGTTAACGTACCATGTCGGTGTCCACCATCGAAAGCAAGTGCCCACTTGTGCAAATTGCTTTCCATCTCCGGTCGAGTAAGCCATACGTAAGCACGACTACACTTTTCCCTGATTTCTTCCATTAGTGATCTCCATTTTGATTGCAATGGGGTTGCCCCAGCACGGTAAGCAAGCTTCTTCACCGGACGGTTTTTTATGTGTGTATTCAAGTTCGATGTAAGGTGTCTCAAACACCATCGGTGATGTAACCGACCGGTCTGAAATGCTTCCAACGACTCAACCGCCCCTGTAATACCAGCGTGTCTATCTGACACTATACAAGCCGACTGTCCCCGAATAATATGAATGTCCAACAACTGAATAAACCAAGAATATGAATCTTTGCTTTCCTGATCAACAAGAGCATACGCCAAAGGAATAACATGACCTCCAAAATCCTTGCAAACGGCTATCAAGAGTTTGTGATTGTACCGTACATAAAGGTGTGTAGCATCAATGGAGATAACGGGAATGCACTGTTCATAAGCGTCTGCACAAGGTCGAAAAGACCAATAAACATAACGAAGCACCTTGTCGTTCGGACCGTTATCAGTGTCATAAAGACTCCATTCAACTGCGGTACCGGGATTACTCATCTGTATAGCTGCCAAATGTGTCGGAAGTCTCTGCATAGACGATTCCCATGAACCATGCACTAACTCATATGCACGTTGGACCCCATGCCAAGCTTTATCATACCCAACATTGAATGCATATCTATCGTGCATTTGTTTTATAGCATCTTGAACTTTCAATCCTGTAAAAAAAATAAAATTAGAACTCCTATAACATGTACAAATATCTATAATACATACCTTCTTTTTTGCTCCAAATGTATTCCACCATATCACGAGCGATAAAATTCATTGTCATGTTGCGGTGTTTACCGCTCACATTACCGGCACCACAAGAATGAGGAATATAACCTCTCGAAAATTGCCAGACCTTATCCCTAGCATCACACCTTGCTCGAAGATGAAATTCACAGTTTGTTTGTTCTTTTAAAAAACACTCAAGCATCCAGTACTGTGGTGTGCTATCTACAACCCTAAACTGATATCGGCGGACGATATGAAAGTGGCAAACAGCGAACTGGACATCTGATTTATCTTTGAAACCCATTCCAACAACAAGATTTGGATTGCCTAGGTTGTATGAAGAATAAACTCGCCGTGGTTTTGCATATGCAAAGTCATCAGCTACCACATCGTCTCCTAAGGAATAAGTATTTGAACGAATACCGGGAGAAACTCCAGACAATAGGCGTGCTAGCCTAGAAACATCGACAACAGTGTGAGGCAATGGATCATCCTCCATTCTACTTTCAGCTCGAGGTAGCGGAGGTTCAGCTTCAGATTCATCAATATCTGAATCTATTACTGGAGCATCGTCATCATTTTCAACATTTCTGTTGAATTCTGGTGGCATACCTACAACAAATAAATATTGTATACTAAAAGTGTAATGAATAATAACATAACATTTTATTATAAAAAACCTGGATTCCCTTGACTCAACAATAACTCCATGAAAGAAGATGATTCTGCCATTTGAGATGGATCGTAATTCTGATACATGTTATAATTCAAAAATGGATCCATAACCTTCAAGTAGAAAAAATACATCAATACTATAACTAATTAGTCTCAAATAATATAATAATTAATCTATTTGTCACAAATAAAATCGTCAAAAATGAAATAGCTACAACTAATCAATCGTAAAAAACCAATTTAAAATAAGTACCAATACAAATCGAAGAGGCAAAAAAAGCGGGTTCGGAATTGTCGGTTTTCAACAACAACAACAACAAACAATACGACAACTACGGAAGGAAGAATGTCGGGATCGGAAAAATTCGAAGAAATCGCCACAGGTTTTTCGTCGGAAGAAATCGTCGGAAGGTCGAAAACCTAGTTTTTTCGCGCAGGAGAAAAGAAAGAAGAAAGAAAGGGGCAGTTTTAAAAAGTTCAATTCGCGTTAGCCTAACGCGAGCTTCTTTCTGCTCGCGTTAGGCTAACGCGAATCGCGTCAGCGTGACGCGAGCAGAAACATCGCTAAAACAGAATGTAAACCTCGTAATCGCGATTGGCTAAATCGACCTCCTTTTGGCGGTCGATTTAGCCAATCGCGATTACAAAAAAAACGTTTTTTTTAAAAAAATTATTTTGGCAAACGCGACTCGCGTTAGCCAATCGCGAACTGCGAAAAAAATGCAGTTCGCGATTGGCTAACGCGAATGGTGGTAAAATCGCTGCCCTGTCGCGGATCGGTGGTATTTTCCGCGAAACTCCGTTCCCTTCAAGTGTTAGTGGGTGGGGTCACTGGTAGTTGGCAACAATTTAATATGATAGTGATATGGCTATTAAACTATTCGAATACATTTTGAACCATATCTATTTATTTTTTGTGATATTGTATGTCTTCAATTATTTGGCTACTCAATAACTCTGAGAGTTTTTTAGACATATATCCCGTGTTTGTCTAATAGTAGTTTGATTCGCGTTTATCGTATGCTAACAAGAGATCTTGGTGTGAAATCATAAATGTGCTTTAATCAATGTATCATCACTCTAGTATAGCATTTTAGTTTAAGAAAGTATTTAGTTGGTGTGAACGCAAGAGTCATACGATACCGAGTACTCTTTCAAGACTTGCTCCACTCTAATAATTATTGAAGATGTGGACAACTTTATGTTTTTTTTGTCTTTTATAAGTTGCTCGGTCAATGCTCAAAATTAGATTTGGTATTCAAACTAAATAAAGACTAATATCACGAAGATATATTGTATATACAAAAAAAAAACAAGTTCGAAAATATAATGATCGTACAATTTATAACAATATAACTTCATGCCAAAATAATTTAAACTATATTTTAATAACATAAATCATGGTATAACTAATTTATTCTTAATTCTAACAACATTGAAATCATAATAATTTCGATTAATATTATTTTATCGTTCAATAGAGATTTTCACCAAATTATTAATAAACCCTTATGTTTATTATCATCATCTTTATGTTGCACACTGCCTCAAGACGTGGTCATATCGTGAACAATAATAAAATGCCACATAACAAATGTTTTGTTGCAAAAGTGTCCACAAGACGTGAGTAGGCAATGTATTTTAGAGATATTGTTCAAAATGTGGTGAATTTTGAACCATCCTAATTTTTATGGTGATTCCCGTTTTGGAAACACGACATTGAAAAACGCATTGACTCATGTTTCTCAAACAAGACCATTAATTTTTTAAATTAATTGGCCAATCTAGTTTGCCAAAAACAACTCAATTTTGGCAAACTGGATTGTCATTAAATTTTAGATTTAATATTAAATTTAGCAAATTTGTTATGATATTTTATTTAATATTAATATTTAATATTTTTGTTTAGTTTTAAAAATTTTAATTAAATTATTACTTTATTTATATATTCATATTATATATTGATTAATTTATGTTATCATTTAATTACATATATATATTATATAATGTTAATAAATTAATAGTAATAAATTGATATAACTTATTGATTAATTTTATGTTATTATTTTATTTACATCTTGAATTTCAATATATCATTTGACATATATTTTTACGTAATAAATAAAATCATATCTTTAACACCGTAAACAAATAACATAATTAAAAATTTTAAAACTAAACATAAATATAAAATACCGAAATTAAATCAAATATCATAACAAATTTACCAAAATTTAATGGTAAAACTAAAGTTTAATAACAATGGAGTTTGCCAAAATGACTCGATTTTAACAAACTCAATTGGCCAATAATTATAAAATTGAATGGCTCGTGTTTCCCAAACGTGAGTCAAAGTGTTTTTCAATGTTGGTGTTTACCAAACATGAATCACCATACAAATAAGATGGATTCAAAATGCACCACATTTTACATAATATCCCATGTATTTTAAGCCAATAAAGTTAAAATAGAACTTACCATGGATTTATTCTTTAAAACTGTAAACCCTAAAAAAACATGTTCAATTATTATTTTTAAAAAATAAACTTATATATAAATTCATATTACTTATTTAATTCCGATTTAACTTTGAATCCTTAAGGATATGATTCAATTAATTCAATATGTTGAACAATTTTGACAATATTAATTGTCAGTTGGTTAACCGAGTAATAGATGTGATCTCCAGGCTTGAGCTTATCTCTTCTGATCTTGTTTGAGAAAATATTCACCATATCTCTATCCATTGATGAATAGACAAATCTCAAACCAAACCATCTAATTTATAGACACATTCCTTGACGCCTTAAGAAGATTCAAATATTAGTGGGGTCATGTGTAGTTCACAACATTTATGAGTATGTTCTATATGTATTATGAAAATGTAAATGTGTTTTAAATAATGAATAATAAATTAAAAATAGTATTATGTAAAAAATGGTTATGGATATATATTATAAATAGTCATACAAAAGAAATATATAGACATTTTATTATTTGAAGAACAAAATCTATAAGTACTTGAGTAAATGCATCAGTTAAAATATGAGCAAAATCACAATTCAAACATAAACAAGATACAATACAATTCACAGAACCATTTTGCTTTTGCATTGAATCTAACACTTATAGTTAAAAATGCAATATATTTAAATGTTAAGGAAAAAAGAAAGCCACAATCAATCATAAGAGAATTGATTAGGCCCACACAATCATGGAGCCACAATCAACCATAAGTGTATAAATACTCATATATAAAAGAAAGCCACAATCGACCATAACTATTTGTGGTAATGAGACTATAAATTCGTAGAAACGTCACTAATTACTATCCAAGATTTCGATACCAATTGATGGTCAATGTTCTTATCTAATCAAGAACTAACTATTGACAACAAAGAAATCTGTTCTTTTTGTCTATATTCAGAGAAAAGAAAATCTACAAGAATACAAAAAAACTAAAAACACTCATTATCATATTCGAAGACAAGTAGAGCTTACATTTTCGGTCGAAGGTTGAAAGGAAGTGACAGATCTACAAACCTTAACAAAAAGGAAGAAAAATGTTTAAGAATAAAAATCAGAAAGATACTTTGATTATATATTTTTTTAAATGCATTCAAAAAATTCAAAATGAGGGTTCTCATCATTTTGCGCTAAATAAGAAAATTCATAACGTATTTTGAAAATATATTATCAAAATAAGAATGAAAATTAAAATTTTTGGAGTGTTCTCAATTCAAAAAGCATTTTAAAAATGATTATGTGAGCATTCTTACAATACATCATAACATGCACTTAATGCCTTTTGCTTTTGCATTGCATTCTTACAATACATCATAACATGCACTTAATAGTTAGTTAGTTGAGCACCTAACCAAATTTGGAATTAAAAACTGATTTTCTATAGTTTCCCGATGTGAACGCGCTTACGACGTAGTCGACAACAATTTAATATGACAGTGAGGGGGAGACTGGTTGGTAAAAAAAGAGAAAAATGATAAAAATATTAATAAAAAAATTAAATAGAAAATGCTGACACCTTTGTCCTTTGATCTCTCTCCCTGGGAGGGGAAAAATTTTCTGTAGCATAGTGAGAAAATGTTTACTTTTTTTAACACTCATTTTTAATATATTAAAATAACCTTGAAACGTTTTAAATTTTACAAATAACACTGATTGATACTTTGACAGTCATATTACTATTTATGAATTAAAATTATATATATAATATTTAGGTTGATTTTTATAAAATGAGAAAAATTATTGGTGTATTTTCAATTAAAATATTGTGTATTAATTGAAATTCAAACTATGNGTGAGATACATTATACTTATGCTCTTCACCCTGATGGTTCCTGAAAGCTGAAATTTGAGACCTAAATTTCCCATCTAATATATTACCAGGCTTTAGCCTCTTTATCCTGCAAGCGCCGCATTCTTTTGTCAGGGACTCCAATGCAGGTAGGACAAATCAAGCAACTATAGAACCAAAGCTTTCTTGAATTTGTTTCATTAATTAAGCGACTTATTCATCCTTTGTGGCCATTCATACACAGAACGACCTTGAGGAGTTTTATGCCATGGTTAACTTTACGAATCCAGGTGTTCTGGGAGATGCTTCACATTTCCGGCGTTACTATGAGGTGGGGATTTTTTTGTTCTTAGAAATTGTGAACGCTTCATTTTTTTCTTTTCAAAGCCTCTGATTTTTATTTACAGCTAAATGTTTATATAACTGTAATATCTAACCTGCTGTCTCTCCTCAAAGTCACCGATAGTCTGTGGTCGGGAGCCTACTGCCACTGACGAGGAAAAGAAGCTTTGTGCAGAGCGTTCTCTGGAATTGAGTAGGAAAGTAAATCAGGTATTTTTCTTGGCATTATTCATTAGTTGCGCCAGTTTTTCCTATAATGTGAACTTGAAGTGTCGAGACAAATCCATTGCTTTAGATTTCATCATTAAAACTAATTCTATGTAATGTAATTCTTTCTTCAGTTTATTTTACGGAGGACTAACACGCTATTATCTAACCACTTACCACCGAAGGTACTTCATCATATTCCATCTGTCTCTAAACTTCATCTAACTTAATTGCATAATGGAAAGTGGATCTTTGCAGATAATCGAAGTTGCCTGCTGCAAGCTGACTCCTTTGCAACTGAATCTGTACACCCATTTTATACATATTTGTATCGAATTTCCCCACACTTAGCCACTGTAATGCAAATGATAGCTGGAGGAGCTAACCAAAAGCCAGAAGCAACGACAAAAGGAAACATGGTGAAAGCCGCTGATGAACCAATGGCGGCTGCAAATCCAGCTGACTCAACCGCAAGTGCAGTGGCACCAATTGCCATTCCGGTTGAAACAGTAGTAATTGCCCCTCCAGCTACACCTGCACCAACTGCGGCGACGTTCGCACTAAACTGCCCACTACGCCCTCCGATCCCAATAGTAGGATCCATACGTCCAGTTTTGAAGTACAGAGCAAAATCCTCACAATTGTTGCTGAATAGATCATAGCGACCAAACCCATGGTCAAGGAGATATTCAGCCCGATTATTTACCATTTCAGGAGAATCTGAAACGTCGATCGTGCATGTACCTCCTCGTTTCATCTTAAAAAATCCACTAGAAACATTATATGCATACAAATAGAGGTTTTTGCGGTTGAGGAATTCGTCGAGAGAAGATTTGATGACCTTTCCATTCACGGAATCGATGTTGGATGAATGAGCACTTGAGATAAAGATCTTCCCCGCACGATTATAATGAATCACTTTTCCATTTCCAATATATATACCTGCAATTGCAATTCGTTACACAAACAAAACCCATTTGGTGAGGTAGAATAGAATTTGAAAGAAGATTAGTTATGAGTAAAGAAGAAAACCATGGTGAGAAAAGAGAGGCGTAGCCCAGTAATATATATGATCTCCAGGTTTGAGCTGATCTCTTCCAATCTTGTTTGAGAAAACATTTACCCTATTTGTATCCATTGATGAATAGAAAAACTTTAAACTAATTTATACACATTCATTGACGCGTTAACAATATTAAAATGTTTGTGGGGTCACGCGTAGTTCACAATTGTGATTGATGGGTTCATAAGAATACAAATTAGCATTCAGAATATCGATCCAAATTGTGATGACTCGAGGGGGTGATTTTTCAGCCTCTGAAGAGACAACTTGTGGAAAATGGACAATCTACTACACCCTAAAGGCTGTTGACGTAATTTACATAAATAACCTCATTAATGTTTTTCATAAAGCAACTAAATTAGGGTACATTCGTCATATCCATCCAACACCGGCTGGCTTTTGGCCATCTTAAGAGACTTCAACATTCCAGATAAGGGTCAAGATTCTATCTCCCTATCTCCATAAATGGCGTCTTTCCTTCCACCGTCGATACTCGCCGCCGACGTACCTTATACCCGCCGTATCCCACCTCGGAGATTTCTAATCACTCATAATGTCTTCGATTTTTATGAAAGTTTATTGCACTACATTGCCAAATCACGGCGGAAACAGGCCGCATGCGACGCCGCCAAGGGTAGCGGCTGCACCGTCGTCCGTTGATAGGCTGGAGGCACGTGTGGAGAATCGAGATGGGTATTTTGTATTGAAGGAGAATTTTAGGGAAAGGATAAATCCACAAGAGAAGGTAAAGATTGAGAAAGAGCCTATGAAACTGTTTATGGAGAATGAGATAGAAGAGCTTTCAAAAATGTCATTAGAAGATATTGAGAAATCTAAGCTTACAAGGGATGATATTGATATCAGACTCAAATGGCTTGGCCTCTTTCACAGGAGGAGACATCAATGTAAGTTATAGTTAAATCATTTTTGTTTACCAAATCTGATCTTTCAACATTTATATTGTTTACAATAAGATGGGAGATTCATGATGAGATTTAAGCTTCCAAATGGGGTTACAACCAGCAGCCAAACCCGTTACTTAGCTAGTGTTATAAGGAAATATGGAAAAGATGGTTGTGCTGATGTTACAACGAGGCAAAATTGGCAAATCCGTGGCGTCGTTTTACCTGATGTGCCTGAAATACTTAAAGGGCTTGAAGAAGTTGGATTGACAAGCCTGCAGAGTGGTATGGACAATGTTAGGAATCCTGTAGGGAACCCTCTAGCTGGGATCGATCCATTCGAGATTGTCGATACGCGGCCGTATACGAACCTCTTATCGTATTACATAACCGCGAATTCTCGTGGGAATCCAGCATTTACCAACTTGTAAGTCAAATTGTAGATTGATTGATGACAAATGTGAAGAATTTTTGTTGTTGTAGGCCAAGGAAATGGAATGCTTGTGTGGTTGGATCACATGATCTATTTGAGCATCCACATATAAATGATCTTGCTTATATACCGGCAATGAAAGATGGTCGATTCGGGTTCAATCTTCTTGTTGGTGGTTTCTTTAGCCCCATTAGATGCGCTGAAGCGATCCCTTTAGACGCTTGGGTTCCAAGTGATGATATAATTCCCGTTTGTGGAGCGATACTCGAAACTTTTTGAGATCTTGGTTCAAGAGGGAACAGGCAGAAAACCAGAATGATGTGGCTTATTGATGAGCTAGTAAGAAGTTCAAGTCACTGTATAATACACCACAGCACTGTATTAATTTTACCTTATTGATAATGCAGGGGATTGAAGGTTTTAGAGAAGCATTAGTGAGAAGAATGCCTCAGCAACACTTGCAGAGAGGATCCTTAGAGGATTTGGTTCAAAAGAATTGGGAAAGAAGAGATTATTATGGGATTCATTCTCAAAAGCAACAAGGGTATAGCTTCTTAGGCATTCATATTCCGGTTGGTCGTGTGCAAGCCGATGAAATGGACGAACTTGCTCGTATATCGGAAAAATACGGTTCAGGGGAGTTACGTCTCACAGTTGAGCAGAACATTATCATCCCAAATATAGAAAACTCAAAGCTTGTAGCTTTATTGAAAGAGCCACTCCTCACGAACCGATTCTCTACTGATCCACCGATTCTCATGAGAGGTCTTGTAGCCTGTACAGGGAGTCAGTTTTGTGGGCAAGCCATAATCGAAACTAAAGCACGAGCTTTGAAGGTGACGGAGGAAGTTCAGAGACTCGTATCTGTTAACAAACCTGTCCGGATGCACTGGACGGGATGTACGAACAGCTGTGGGCAAGTCCAGGTTGCTGATATTGGGTTCATGGGGTGCAAGACTAAGAATGCGGAAGGGGAAGTTGTCGAAGGAGTTGATGTTTTTGTAGGAGGACGAACCGGATGCGATTCCCATCTCGGAGATGTGTACAGAAAAGGCGTGCCTTGCGATGAATTGGTTCCTTTGGTTGTGGAGTTATTGATCGATAGATTCGGAGGTGTTCTTCGAGAAAGAGAAGATGATGATCATCAAGACATGTAGACAACTCTTTATTCACATTTCAGTATGTGTATTATAGTTCTCAGAATGACAATTCTTACATTGAAAGATTTGGCTAATTTGTGAGCTTGTAGTAACAGTTCTTCCCTGAGAGCAAAACTTCAAAGCCACGCCCACAGTTACACTTGAAACGCAGTGCTAACGTATCTCCGTTTTCTTCTACGCTCACTGCTTCGTCTGATGAATTATCCTCGCTTTGTTCCTGAATTTGTAATGATAAGCATTTGTCTGAGATGTAAGCAAATTGTACAGTTTAAGGGTGTTTTTACCTTGAGGGTTTCTTCTTCGTGAGATTCAAGAACAACTTGATCACACCATTGCTTTATATCACTCATTCTTTCTTGGATTCGTCTAAGTCTCTGTAATAAAAAAAGTATGATCAACTTCGTGAAGTAAATTTGATTGGGAGAGTTATTGTAAAGAATTGTAACCTTAGCACTTGGGCTGTCGCCGGAATTTGGGGAAATGTTTCTTGGACGGGGTGGGCGCGGCGGAGTAGTGTTAACAATCGCCGGTGGAGAGCCGCCAAACGGTGTCGGATCAGAAACTGTGCGGTAAAGTAGCGGTTGCGTGTTGCGAGCTCCGTGAGATGATTCTTTCCCGATGTTGTTTCTGATTCCGATTAGATTTCCAGGCGGTGGCGCCTCCAGGCTCTCGCCGGAAGAAGTGGATGTTTCTTGATACGTACGCGGTGGAGGTACTGAGCAGTTGAAATTACCCTCTCGCGGTGAGTGTACACATCCCGAGCCTGTGCGCCGCAGAAGTGACGTCGTTTTGGACGGAAAAGAATGGGGAAGATCAAGTTTATTGAATCCGACGAGATTGTAACTGCCGATGGCCACGCCGGTCTGCAACGGTTCTTTTGTCGGTGGCGACTCTGATAAAGGAAGCAATCCATTACCTTGGTTGATGCACGAAATTCCTACCAAAGATTCAGTATAATCCGATGCGGCGGGACGACCAACGGCGGTGTAGTACTCGCCGTAGATGTTCTGTTTATCTTGAAATTCCGGTGAAAGAGTAAATTCTCCGTCGCACATTTCGAATTCTCGTAGCATATTTGACGAATGATGCTTATATATATAGCTGAGATAAAAATTATGAATAAAAATAATCTACATATTAATAATTTAATATGCTGATTTATCCCTAAAAACATTATTTAATTCAATTTTTTTACCTAAAAACCCAATTTTGTGAAGGAAAATGTAATTTACTTTAAATTGATTTAAAATAGTGCAATTAAAATTTATAAATTACATACAAAATTCTTTAAAATTGTATTGTATATTATTAAATTTAAGTATTATATGATTGATTCTTCAATTTCCATAATTATTTATATTTGATTACAATTCTCGTTAATAATTTAAATAAATATATAATTTGTATTTGATTATTTAACATTTAAAAAAATACGATTATTATCTTCAAACTTTGTAAAAATTAGATATAACATATAAATTATCAAAATAGTCATACACAAAAATAAGAAATTGTTGATATTCATGTTATGATCATTTTTAACGATTTTGAAATTTCAAACATTTTGAATACAATTTACTCAATTTGATACGTCTCATTTAAACTGATTTTCTCATAAAAATTAGTAATTCAATTTTTGTCTATTATATTTCGTGGAAATGTGGCTCATCTATCTTCAAGCATGGCCTTCAATGTTTGCTTTCTGAATTCATGCATCCTTTCGTCTTGTCCAAATCTCTCCGTCTTCTTATCTCCTCCACCGCCGCCGTCCGGCCACAATGTCTAGCATAATTATCCTTATCTGGCTTCTCTTCTTACGTGCAAGACTCTCAGCTGGCCAGCAACCCAAAGGTAAGAAAATCATCACAACAAAAATGTTCCGCTTTTCTACGAACAACCCCTAAATTTGATCTTGCATGTCACATCTGATCGAAATCAGTTGTTTTCATTTGCAAATCATAACCCCATTTTCATTTGTTTAAAAGGTTATTTCTTGAACTGTGGTTCAAGCAACGGTACAGAAGAAGACAATCTCAGATACATACCGGACGATGACTATATATCATTGGGAAGCAAGGCGTCGTTGAATAGATCAGATATTTTACCAAGATTGCAGACAATTCGGTATTTTCCTGATTCCAAAGCTAGAAAGTATTGCTATGTTTTCCCTGCTATTAAAGAAAGGAAGTATCTTGTACGGACGGTGTACTTTTATGGAGAATTCGACGGTGGAAATGAGCCACCGGTATTTGATCAGATCATCGATGGGACAAAATGGAGCGTTGTAAACACGACGGAGGATTACTCCAATGGAGATTCGTCTTACTACGAAGCAATTGTTCGAATTGGGGTTCATAGCAAGTTTTTGAGTGTTTGTTTGGCTAGGAATCAGTATACTTCCGCTAATTCAAGCCCTTTTATTTCATCTATTGAAGTGATTCTTCTCGATGATTCGCTTTATAATTCTACTGATTTTGGAAAGAATCTCTTGGCTACAGTAGCGCGAAGCAGTTTTGGGCCGGAAAATGAGATCATCAGGTACAATTTCCTTTTGGATTGAGTTTTTTCGTGAGTTTTGACCTAAATCGATTACTTCAAATTTCAATCAGATTTCCAGATGATGCCTACGATCGATTTTGGCATCCTTTCGGAGGTGATAATCACTTCATTGCAAGCCAATCGCACATCGAACCTACGAATTTCTGGAATATTCCTCCGAGAAAGGCGTTTTCCTCCGCAATTTCAACGCACACCGCCAAAACGATTACGCTCCAATGGCCGCCGTTTTCTCTTGAGAGTGCGTATTATTACATTGCGTTCTACTTTCAGGATAATCGATCCCCTGGACCTGATAGCTGGAGAGTTTTCAACGTTCATGTAAACGGACTGAAGTTCTATCAAAGCTTAAATATTACGGTTGATGGTGAGAGTGTGATTGGTCCTATATGGCCACTTTCTGGGAAAACTGAGATTTCCTTAGCTGCGATTCAGGGCTCTCCTGTTGCTCCATTGATCAATTCTGCGGAAATTTTACAGATCGTAGTTCTTGGTGGAAAAACAGTTACCAGAGATGGTACGTTCCCTGTTTGTTTTTCAGAAACTCCTCTGCAGAAGAATGCCATTTTTGTTCTTTAAGAAACCCAAGCAACTGCAGTAAATTAGATGAATAACAGGGTAAAACTTTGCTTCTGTTTTTGACGTGCTGTTCATCTTACAGTGGTGGCAATACACGAAATCAAAGGGCATTTCAAAACCCCCCCTGAAGATTGGTCTGGTGATCCTTGTCTGCCAAAGGATAATTCATGGACTGGCGTTTCTTGCTCAACAAAAGCACCATTCAGAATTCTTTCACTGTAAGCTTACATTGCCTTTTCCATTATAAATAAAGCATGGCTTTGATACCTAGTTTTGTATAAACGCATCAAGGAACTTGCAAGGCTTGGGATTAACAGGAACATTGCCTCATCATATATCGAAACTAACTGCACTCAAGCATCTGTAAGTGGCTTCGTCGTTGCTGTTCGATTATGTTTGTGCTGGCTCATGAGTATGATAAGTGAATGTATGTTTCAGTTGGCTTGGAGACAATAAACTTACAGGAATGATACCTGATTTCACTGAGTTGAAGTCATTGGAAACCTTGTAACTCCACAATACATTCCTTTCATTTTTTTGTCATATTCTTTCACTTGACTTATTTTTTTATGGTGGAAAAGGCATTTGGAGAATAACCAACTTGATGGACCGGTTCCCGTTTCGCTCGGGGACTTGCCGCATATACGAGAAGTGTTCGTTTTTCTTGTTTTATCGTATAGACGTTTTTTCAGTGGATTAATAGGTTTTGTCTACAGATTTCTTCAGGGTAATAGATTGGATAGTAGCATACCTGAATCTTTTCAAAGCAAACATGACATCAATATCAGGTAAGCCTTTTCTTACTTTGGTTGGATCAGTGAACTTCATTATTCGTATTGTCATTTGTTTAGGGTTTCATAAGTAATTGAAGAAAAGGAAGTGAAGCAAAAAAGTACCCTTGAAGGGGTTAAAGGAGACATAATGATTTTTATGAAGAATATTATTATTGGAATGTATTTTGCAACTAAAATAGTACTTCAAAAGAATGTTTTCATACCCAATATAGTTAGTTTGGCTTGGGTTGGACAATTGTTTCCCTAGTTGGCTTATTCAACAAATGATTTATAAAAAAAAAGTTGTATCATATTAAATGATTTTTTCATGTATTTGAAGGTATGCTCTTTTTTCCTTATACTTTATTTTCATTCACAATTATATCTTAATTCGATCTCAAATAATGTCCGAAAAGGATTTTGAAGAAATAGTTGAGAGCGTATTATTTCAAATTTTGAAGAATAAGTAAATCATATTTGCTTTAAACATAGATTTGTGGTTGCATCATAATGTCACTTAAGAGAAAGTCAATGTCTCATATTAATAAGTCTCCGTATAGTTTTGACATATAATATAAATATGATAACCAAATACATACAAATACAACAACAAACACACACGACAATCAAATGGTACAAGGTGTATAGAAAAACAAACTTAGCGTAGAAAACGCCATGGCATATGTGATATGGATGGGGTTTTCTATGTAATGAAAATGAATCTCACAAGCCACACAATAACAATTAACAACTACTACCTGCAATATTACTCACGAAATGTAGCCAAGTCCTCCACGGCAACGTTGACTAACTTTTCAATTCTTTCACGCTCAGATTTGTATCGAATTTCCCTACAGTTAGCCACTGCAATGCAAATGATAGCTGGAGGAAATAACCAGAAGCCAGCAGCAATGGCAAAAGGAAATATGTTCAAAGCCACTGATGAACCAAAGACGGCTGCAAATTCAGCTGACTCAACCGCAAGTGCAGTGGTACCGACTGCCATTCCGGTTGAAACAGTAGTAATTGCCCCTCCAGGTACACCTGCACGAACTGCGGCGACGTTCGCACTAAACTGCCCACTACGCCCTCCGATCCCAATAGTAGGATCCATACGTCCAGTTTTGCAGTACAGAGCAAAATCCTCACAATTGTTGCTGAATAGATCATAGCGACCAAACCCATGGTCAAGGAGATATTCAGCGCGATTAATTACCATTTCAGGAGAATCTGAAAGGTCGATGGTGCATGTACCTCCTCGTTTCGTCTTAAAAAATCCACTAGAAACATTATATGCATACAAATAGAGGCTTTTGCGATTGAGGAATTCGTCAAGAGAAGATTTGATGACTTTTCCATTCATGGAATCGATGTTGGATAAATCAGCACTTGAGATAAAGATCTTCCCCGCACGATTATAATGAATCACTTCTCCATTTCCAATATATATACCTACAATAAAATACACAAACACAACCCAGTGATGAGGGTGAATAGAATTTGAAAGAAGATTAGTTATGAGTAAGGAAGAAAACCATGGTGAGAATAGAGACGCTTAACCCAGTAATAGATGTGATCTCCAGGCTTGAGCTCATCTCTTCCGATCTTGTTTGAGAAAATACTCACCCTGTCCATTGATTACTAGAAACCCTATATTCCTCAAATGTATTTATAGAAATATAAACCTTGAAATGTTAAAACCTAACACAAATTTCACCTACCTGGTTAGTTGATAACTAAGTGTTACACCTAACACAAATTTCATAAGCGTCAATTAAAAACTCATTTTCTATAGGTGTTACACCTAACACTTAGGTGTTACACCTAAGTGTTACACCTAAAAACGCACTTACTACGTTCTCATCAATGTCCATTCGTTTAAAAAATTAATCAGTTGGTCTGAACGCAAGACCAATTAAATAAGTTATAATTCAAATATATATTCAAAAGCAACAATCCAATGACACATTTGAAACTTCTCATAGAAAACACTAATTATTTTAAAGAAAAGATGAATAATAATTGAAATTATGAATTATTGTATTCTATTCTAGGCTATTGGACATGTAATACGTGGACACTTAAATACGTCAAAAACGCAAACGGGGATATGATTATTCTAAAGTGTCCATTTGGACACGTCAATGCCACGTAGAATTTTAAAATAAAAATTTAGTAAAATATAAACAAAAACATCAATATATATGACAAAAAATAAGTAGTATGTCATATATAATATAAATATATGAATTAATTATGTGATAATTGATTAAAATAATAAAAAATAAAATAATTAACAATAAAATTATAAAATAAAAATAATTTAAAATATACTATATAAATTATAATAATGAACACGATAGCTGCCACATGGAACGTGTATCCTATATGCAAAATATCAAATTTTAAAATTATTAAGTGTGGGTGCGGCCTAGATTTTATTTAAATGCTCTGTTGTTTTTTTTAAAGGACAGAAGAGTCTACTTATCTTCAAAAAAAAGTTCAATTATACCGCCATTTTTTTAAACAAAAAATAGACGACGGCCACTGTGTGAAGCAAAATGAGAAGAACGCGGGAAGGCGATGACGATTTTCTTTCTCAATCAAGCGATTCAGCAGTACCGGATTCTGAATGTGATATTTCTGAGGAATCCAGTGTAGAAGAAGACGCCGATCAAGATGAAATGCCTGCTGTGGAGTCGGCTGCGCATTCAGCTTCGCAGCGGAAAAGTGTAAGAAAGTCGCCGACTGAAGGTTTACTCGACAGGTTTGATTTTTCCTACATATTTTTGGATGTTGATTTTGTTGGAATTTATCATGTGATGTGTGTCTATGTGTTTTTTCGATCCTGATTAATATTTACACTAATCGTTAGGTTATTATCATATGTCAATTGATTAAATTTGATATATTATTTTAGCTGAATTTATCTGTGGATTTTTTAATCAGGGTTAACGTAGTAGTCAGAAGGCAGTCACTGTTTCCCAGAGTTTATTCTGTAATTGAAGCAGATACCAGTTTAGGGAAGCCATTTAAACCTCCATCGTCCAATGGTTACTGTAAGAACAAAGAGAAACTGTCTAGACGACTTTGGGCTAGAAAGAGGTTTGTTCCATGGGGGTCATCAAAACCTGCATTGGTCAACATTACAAACACAATTAATGATTCTAAAATATTTGAGAACGAGGACACAGAGGAGGACCAATCACTTCCTCCAGGAGTTGAGCCTCTAGTGTTGTGGCAGCCTGAAGAAGAATCCAATGAAAATTTTGGGGGTAATAAGCCCATAGAAGTGGAGCCTTTGCTTGTTAAATTTCTCAGGCCCCATCAAAGGTGTAGTGATAGAGCTTTCATTGATTTTTTTCATAATTTACTGTGCTTAGACAGGGTTTTTACCTTGCAGGGAAGGTGTGCAGTTTATGTTTGATTGTATCTCTGGTCTTCTTAGTGATACCAACATTAATGGCTGTATTTTGGCTGATGATATGGGGTAACTCTCTTNGATTAAATATTTGCAGTTCGGATATCCGCAAAATCGGTTCAGTTACTTCGGATATTCGGATCATCAGATTTTCATGCACACCCATACCATACAGAAATATATAATGTAATTCATAAGTTGTATTTCGAATCTCATTCTTTATAGTTCATCATATAAAACTTAGTTGTAATTTTTTCATTGGTAGATTTTGACCATATTGTCGTCACGTAATTTTTACCTTTCTTAGTTTTTCTACGTTAAATTATTGTATCTTTAATTTTCACAATTCTCTATTGTTAATTATAATCGATTTTCACACATTCCCAGACAGAAAAAATCAATACATTATTGTATATCTCTTCTATTTTTAGTTGATTGAGAATTCTATTTTATCATCAATCCAATCTCAATTAAGTTTTTCTTGGGCTCCTTTGGGGCTTTTTATTTGATCGTCCCAAAGCCCATTAATGATCCTTCTCTACTACCGATTTTTAATCCAAAACATCTATAAACAACTAATATTAACCGGCTAATAGAATAGTTAAAATAATAAATTCATACGGATTTCTAAATACTCACACTATAATTTTAGAATAACAGCACAAACTGCAATGTTTATTAAATTTAAATTTTGTGGGTATTAAAATTTTATTTTTAAAATAATAAAATTAATAGATAATGACTCGAGAGGGTGATTTTTTAGCCTATGAAGAGACAACTTGTGGAAAATGGACAATCTTATTACATCCTTAAAGCTGTTGGGGTAATTGACATAAAGAACCTTATTAATGTTTTTCATAACGTAACAAAGTTGGGTACACTTTGTTGGATTGAAAATCTCCAAAGATTCACGGTAATTGCAGATTATTCCGAAAACCTTCCTTTCTTAATTGTCGATTCTTTCTTTGTAGATTGTGCACACCAAGATTTATGTGGAACCGGAGATCCCGGAGAAAACCACGAGGACCAGGGAGCTCCCTTGATCCTTAATCCAATAAAGAATAAGTTTTACAGAATGCACTAACACGAATTTACACAATTTTTCTCAGGCTTGAATCAGTGTGATGAATCAAGTGTAATGCCAGTGAGTTTTCCTCCCTCTTTGTTCCCGATTGCATGCAGTTTTGAATTACGATTCTGCTTTATTGATCATCCTCTGCAACTGCTCTTCTTTCGGTTTTTAATGACATTTTGTTCATCTTAATTGGATTTCGATTTTGGGCCGTAATTAAAAAACCCAATTGTCTTCACATGACGCACGAGTTGCAGCTTGTGGGCCTGCACAAAATAAACAAACGTTAGTTTTGATTCCATGTTAATAGAGTTTCAGCCTATGTTTTAAATCCATTGGTTCAACCACCATTTCGAACCAGTTTTAATGAATCAGACGGTTCAATATACTGATATCTTAAAATATTTATAGTTCATTACTGTTGTAGTAACGGTTCTTACCGATTTACTTGAACCGGAAACTCTCCACTTCGATCTATCAAACTGGTTTAAAAACATAGCTTTCAGCTTTCCTAGATAAGATATGGTCTTTTCTTAATAGCGTCTTTTCTCCATATCTCCATAAATAGCGTCTTTTCTTCCATCATCGATACTCGACGTGGACGTACCTTGTACTTGACGAACTTTCAATTATCAAAGAATTTTTGTAGAATAAAGAAATTGACTATTCGATGTATTCTCAACGGTAGTAAGATGACAATAATCGTGATGATTTTGAATACAAGTTTTTAGAATTTCCATATTGAGCATATTGATGTTAAGATTTCTTTCGATCACGGGTACTTTGAAGAATAGAATCACATGAGAGGTTCAAGGTGTGTGGTAATGAAAGTCTAGTCTACAAACTCAAAAAGTTTTTGTCAAGTTGAAACAAGCTCTCATGAGTGGTGCATTACATTTCACTCCCTGATGACAGACATAACGTAAATTCAAAAGATTTGAGATATGCAAATGCTTTTATCTCCTTAGCGCCAAAGATGCATACAAATTTTTTTAAATGTATGTCGATGACGTGTGATCGCATTGCCAACATTGAGGAGATAAAACAAGTAAACGAAAATTTACGAAGCATTCTAAATGAAGGACATGAGATCGATCAAACAATCTTATGATGAGAAAACAAGAGACGTGCAAAATGATATATTGTCCCAAGAATAATATATTAAAAAGTTATCGACCAATTTCAAGTTGGAGAATTGAAAACAACTAAGAAACCTTTGAAATCACACCTGAAACTCTCAATAAGCAGAAGCCGATCATCGACCATGATGCTGAAGAGAAGAAAAATGTGTCATATTCTTCAACGATCGGTAGTTTGATATATGTCATAGTGAGTATGAGACCATACATTGTCCATTGAGAAGCTGTGTTATGGTTGCTATGGTATCTCAAATAAAGATCAATACGGAAGCTATGTTTTAAATGGGGATGATCGAAAATGTACATATGTGTGTCTATTTACAATTGGATGTAAATTTGTTAGTTGAAATTCTAAGTTGCTGAAGTGCGTCTCACTTTCCTCAATTGATGCATAGTACATTGCAATTTCATATCCATGACGAAGATGATGTGACTCTAGAACTTTCAGATGGAGATTGACAAAAGGAAAGATCAATATAATTTGTATAGTGACAATCATAATGATATAAGTTTGGCAAAGAATCTGATATTTAATTCTTGATATCACTACATTAAGGATTTAATCATGAGAAATTTGTTTCATTTGATGAATATCAATGACACAAAAATTCTGGAGGACATACTAATAAATGAAATCACTATAACAAAACTAGAATTATGCATATCTCTAGTAGACCCATCAAGTGATTTGGTGAATGGGACATTATTTGAAGAGATTCATCTTTGATCTTCAAGTAGAAGATTGTTAATTGTAGAAATATGATAACATTCGGCTACATTTGAGCACATGGTGATTATCAATATTGCGTTGATGATCAACATTCAGCAATTGGACTTCAAGCTCTGCTTATATATTGAGAGCTTGATATACTTATGGAAAATAACTTATGTCGATCGTGACCAAATATTGATTGATACCACTACCGATCGACATAGATTTATGTTTTTACCTGTTTTATGTTTTCCATATTAAACTTTTGTGTTATTTACATTGTATTCATTAAAGTTATTATTCTCCGTTTCCTTTAACTTATCAAGATTGTTATATCACAACAAAAAATACAAAAAGACACCTAAACATAAAGACAAATATAAATACAATTATATCAAATCAAATTTTACAAGGTTATAGAAAAACAAACTCAGTGCAGTAAACATAATAACATATGAGGTTTTGTGTGTTTTTAATGCAAACCAATTATTACAAAGAAAACAATTGACCAAAAAACCAAAAGGCACAAAATATAACAACTATTACTAACGTATTACTCACTAAATGAAGCCAAATCCTCCACGGCGACGTTGACTAAATTTTCAATTCTTGCACTCTCAGAATTGTATCGAATTTCCGAGCACTTAGCCACTGCAATTAAAACGATAACTGGAGGAGCTAACCAAAACCCAGAAGCAACGGCAAAAGGAAACATGGTCAAAGCCGCTGATGAACCAAATGCGGCGGTATATCCAGCTATTTCACCCGCAACTCCGGTGACAGATACCACTATTCCAGTTGTAACAGCAGTAGCTGCACCGAAACCAACTGCAGTAACATTAGCACTAAACTGACCACTACGTCCTCCGATCCCAATACTGGGATCCATACGCCCAGTTTTGCAGTACAAAGCGAAATCCTCACAATTATTGCTGAAAAGATATTCAGCACGATAAATTACCTTTTCACGTGAATCAGAAACGTCGATCGTGTATGTGCCTCCTCGTTTCGCTTTAAAGAATCCACTACAAACATTATATGCATATAAACAGAGGGTTTTGCGATTGTCCAATGAAGAGATGGTGACTTTCCCATTCATGGAATCGATGTTGGATGAATTAGAACTGGAGATAAACAGCTTCCCTGCCCGATAATAATGAATCACTTCTCCTATTCCAATATATATATGTTGGAGTTTATGATCTTCAGTGTAAGTTGGCAGTGGTGACCGGAGGAAATAAACCCCTGCTGAAATTGCCAGAAACTGAGAAGAAACAACGGGGTGAAAGTGAATATCCTTTGCTCTAAAATATACTTTTTATCGAACAATAAAATGAGTACATCGTTATTTATACAAATAAATCAAAACACTTGCAAGTTGCAACAGAGTTATATAGAAAGAGAAAACCTGATGTCAGTACCATTTATTTGTTTCTTCCTTGCTTGTTTCTTGGTATCCACTTTTGATTGTGTCACTCTCATGATTTAAGGAGTTTTGGGCAAAATACCATCGATCCTGAACAGTACCGAAAATTTACCACAATTCGCGTTAGCCAATCGCGAATTGCATTTTTTACGTAATTCGCGATTGACTAACGCGACTCGCGTTAGCCAAAATAAACTTTAAAAAAAATATATTTTTTTTGTACTCGCGATAGCCTAAATCGACCGTCAAAAGAAGGTAACTACGAAATAAAAACGGTAAATATGACAAATATCAACAACATATTAGCAAATGAAATACATTATTTCGCACCTGTAGCCAAAGACCATCCTGCATGTCCGATCGTAGCCATGATTAAGAAATCTATGTCCTCGTTCAGGACATATACTTGGTATTCGACTATAAGCCCAAATCTATAAATAACGAAATAATGTAATCTACGCCAAAGAATGCAAAACTATAACAAAAAAATAAATAACTTCAAATACCATTAGAAGACGCATCGGGCCTCCAAGCGATCGACGTCCCATAGCCTCTTCACAGAGACATCGATACAAGTACGCCAACACAGCTGATCCCCAACTTAATTGGGGGATTTCATCATCATCCGCCAAAAGATCCAGCAACATTAACTTACCCTGATCTCCGTGCGTGTCTGGAAATAACACTCCGCATAGTAATAGAGCGACAATCGCACGAGCACAACTGCGACAAATAATGTATTATTCCAACCTAATATATCAAAACCGTAAATATAATATGAACTTTACCGCAATACTTCATCGTCAGTAGAATCCATATTTACTGCATTTGCAGCTTCAACCACGTAGTCCCCTAATTTACCTAACACAAAACATCTCCCCTTTATCTCGTGTGAAGTGGCGATCCAACCCAATCTATCACTCATGAACCCTAACCATTCAGAATCTGTCATAATCCGTCTACGACGGACAATGGGAGTACCATCAATGGGCAACCCCCAAATGACAGAAACGTTTTGTAGGGTAACAGCCGCCTGCAAAGTCGTATAAGTAATATAACAAATTCATTAATTGTAAACGGTATACAAAACAAAAATGAAACTTACTTCACCAGAAGGTAGGAAAAAACTATGCGTTTCTGGCCGCCATCGCTCAATCAACGCAGTCAATAAATGTTGGTCCAATTGTAGTTTTGTTGTCTTAAATACACCGTAAAAACCCCATTGATCTAAAACTTGGGCAACATTACGTGTAACTTGTAAATCTCTTAAGGTTCCATCCCAATGCTTGAATATTAAGTGTCGGAGCGTTTTATCACCGCTTAAAACGCGATGACTTAAATGTCTCTTTTGAAGGGTCAACACACTCGAATAGATGGGTTGTTGGGTATGGTGTGCCATTTTAAAACTATACAAAAATCATATATAATCAAATCATCACAACAATTATCAATAAGTCATTAAATCACCGCAACCACTATCGAAAAAAATCATATTTTCACAATAACAATCAAAACTATCGTAAATACTATCGTAACAAATAATCATAACAAATAATCAAATTATCGCAAAAACTATCGTAACTAATAATCGAATCATAACAAATTATCATAACAAAATCAAAACTTTGCTCTAAACAAAAACCCGAAATATGGCCAAAATACATACCTTCGACAGTAGGATCCGTTAAATCGAAAACTCCGAAGTTGTTTGGTCGAATGCCCGTGTGGGAGTAACCGGAAAACGTTTGTCGGGAGGAAATCGCGTTTGAGGCTTACGAATCGCGATTCGGAGATTAGAATTAGGTTTTGCGCGCAGGAGAAAAGAAAGAAAGAAAGGGGCAGACTAATAAGGTTCAATTCGCGTTAGCCTAACACGACCTTCTTTCTGCTCGCGTTAGGCTATCGCGATTACAAAAAAAATATTTTTTTTGAAAGTTTATTTTGGCTAACGCGAGTCGAGTTAGTCAATCGCGAATTACGTAAAAAATGCAATTCGCGATTGGCTAACGCGAATGGTGGTAAATTTCCGGCACTGTTCAGGATTGGTGGTATTTTGCGCAAAACTCCCATGATTTAACATATTCCTGCAATTCGTTACACAAACAAAACCCTCATGGTGATGGAGAATAGATTTGAAAAAAGATTAGTTGTAAGTAAGAAAGCAAACCGTAGTGAGAGAAGAGAGGCGTGGCCCAGTAATAGATGTGATCTCCAGGCTTGAGCTTATCTCTTCCGATCTTGTTGGAGAAAACATTAACCCTATCCATTGATGAATAGAAACCCTATTCTTCTCTATTCATTATTTAAATGCAAATAAATGTTATATTGGTAACCAAATACAATTTGATAAGTGAAAGAATTACCCAAAAAAGTTAATGAATTATGTGAACGAATTATTACGTTTTCATCCTATATAGATAGGTTAAATTATCAAAATTTTGTTTAATAACTTTAATTAAACATGGAGTGGAGAAGAGGGTGATCTCCAAAAATAATACTTATTTCAAAAAAATAATATTATAAAATCATTTCAAACTCAAATTATTACATCTTGTATGTATAATTCTCGTTCATGTAATATGTCAGCCCCACAGTTATACAACTGAGAACTAATTATAAAAAGAAGTAGAAGACATAAGTGAAACTAGTAACATAAGCTCAACAAATTATTTACACGTTTCTTCTCTTCTATTTTTGGATGACACAATATTATATTTTATCAGCAATCCAATCTCAATTCATATGTTTATTAACAAAAAATGACACATTTGATCACCAAAGCTTCAAAGTTTGGGCATAGTTGGTCTCTAAATTTGTAATTCATATTTATTCCTAAAATTGTAAAGTTTTGGTAAATTTGGTTCTAAAATTTTGTAACATTTGACAAATTAGATCTCCAAAGTAGTAAAATCGATCATTAAAATTCGATTTTGGTTGTGAATCATAATTGTCAAAATTGAAAACCTTGGTAACCAATTATGTCATACATATTAAATTTTGAGATTGATTTTATCTAAGCTTACAAAATATGAGAACTGAAATTTGTTATCTTAATATTTAGGGATCGTAATTGTCACAATTATAAAATTTATTGAATTAAAATTGTCAAAATATGAAATTATATGGATTACATTTGTGTACTGCGCATGTATTAATAAACTTTTATGTATATCACATTAAATAGATTGAGTTGTGTTATTAACTTAAATTTTTTGGGTATTAAAAGTTTATTTTTAAAAATAATATAAAAAAAAAAGATAATGACTCGAGGAGGTGATTTTTCAGCCTCTGAAAAGACAACTTTTGGAAAATGGACAATCTTACTACACCCTAAAGGCTGTTGACATAATTTACATAAATAACCTTATTAATGTTTTTCATAAAGCAACAAAGTTAGGGTATATTCGTCATATCCAATCCAACACGGCTGGCTTTTGGCCATCTTAAGAGACTTTCAGCATTCCCAGATAAGGGTCAAGATTCTGTCTCCCTATCTCCATAAATGGCGTCTTTCCTTCCACCGTCGATACTTTCCGCCGACGTACCTTCTACCCGCCGTATCTCACCTCGGAGATTTTTAATCACTCATAATGTCTTCGATTTTTATGAAAGTTTATTGTACTACACTGCCGAATCACGGTGGCAGCAGGCCGCATGCGACGCCGCCCAGGGTGGTGGCTGCACCGTCTTCTGTTGATAGGCTGGAGCCACGTGTGGAGGAATGAGATGGGTATTTTGTATTGAAGGAGAATTTTAGGGAAAGGATAAATCCACAAGAGAAGGTAAAGATTGAGAAAGAGCCTATGAAACTTTCTATGGAGAATGGAATAGAAGAGCTTTCAAAAATGTCATTAGTGATGATTCTTAGGCTTAAAACAGAAGATTGATGTGGACGAAGAGGGAATACGAAGAACGCCACAGTTGCAATCAAAAGCAGAAAATTATTTAGGATTCTCAAGTCTAATTGTTTTATAGTGGAACATTCCACTGTACATAAAAAAACATATAATTTAAAATTCAAATTTGTCATTTTGCATCTGCATATCGTCAGTTTACATGGTCAGCTCTTGCACTCCGATCGGCTCCTCATTTTGTGTCACGATCGACACTTCTACTTTCCCGATCGACACTTCTTTATTTTGTGTCATGATCGGCACCTCCAAGCAATCGTCGTCTCCAACACTCCCCCTGACGATTGACTTTGTAATCTCTTGAAACTCGTTTATCGGAATTACTCCTAATCCTCTTCTTAGTCTTTCATATACAATTCGTCCCAGACCCTTTGTGAAAATGTCTGTCAGTTGATTTTCTGAGTTTACGTATTTCAGTGAGATTTCTCCAAGATTTACTGCTTCTCTTAGAACATGATATTTCACTTTTATATGCTTTGCTTTGCCAAAATGGGTAGGATCCTTCCCTATAGAAATTGCAACCATGTTATCCAAATAAAGAGTAGTGGATCGTACGTGCTTGAATCCAATATCTTCAAGGATTTGTCTAAGCCATGCACAATGGTTTGAAGCAAAAGCTGCTGAGATATATTCTGCTTGGGTAGTGGATTGAGCCACCACCTCTTGCTTCTTAGTACACCAAGAGAAAGGACATCCATTTAGATAGAAAATGAACCCGGAGGTACTCTTAGCGTCTTCAGCATTAGCATAATCACTGTCAGCATACCCAATAAGTTCCATAGTACCTTTTCGTGTAGAGTATGGCAGGTGAAGACCGTACTGGATCGTGCCTTTGAGATAACGTAGAACTCTCTTGACTAGCATCCAATGTGACGTTTTTGGTTTGTGCATATATCTGGACAGAATATTTACAACAAAATTGATGTCTGGTCGAGTGTTGGATAGATGAAGAAGACTCCCAACTGCCCCCTGTACCTATTAGCGTCTACATCTTCTTCACTCGCAAATGATTCTAAATGAGATTGTTGATCAACCGGAGTTTTTACTGGATTTGCATCATTCATTCTGAATTTTTCGAGGATGTCCATGATATATTTCCGATGAGATATTATAATTCCCGAATTTTCCTTTTGAATGATCTCCATTCCTAGAAAATAGGACATTTCTCCTAGATCAGACATTTTGTAGAGGTCTGACATGAATTTTTTGAAATCTTCGATCAATTTTCCATTGCTCCCGGTGATAAGAAGATCATCCACATATAACGAGACAATAATCATTTGTTTTCCTTCCAACTGTTTGATAAAAACTGAATGATCAGCCAACGATTTTCTAAATCCGAGGGTGGCAAGTGTGTCATTAATCTTTGCATTCCAAGTCTGTGGTGCTTGCTTTAGTCCGTAAAGTGCTTTCTTTAATTTGTACACTTTTGTCTCTTGACCAAGTATTTCAAAACCTTCAGGTTGCTGNCGAGATGGGTATTTTGTATTGAAGGAGAATTTTAGGGAAAGGATAAATCCACAAGAGAAGGTAAAGATTGAGAAGGAGCCTATGAAACTGTTTATGGAGAATGAGATAGAAGAGCTTTCAAAAATGTCATTAGAAGATATTGAGAAATCTAAGCTTACAAAGGATGATATTGATATCAGACTCAAATGGCTTGGCCTCTTTCACAGGAGGAAACATCACTGTAAGTTATAGTTAAATCATTTTTGTTTACCAAAGTTGATCTTTCAACATTTATATTGTTTACAATAAGATGGGAGATTCATGATGAGATTTAAGCTTCCAAATGGGGTTACAACTAGCAACCAAACCCGTTACTTAGCTAATGTTATAAGGAAATATGGAAAAGATGGTTGTGCTGATGTTACAACGAGGCAAAATTGGCAAATCCGTGGTGTCGTTTTACCTGATGTGCCTGAAATACTAAAAGGGCTTGAAGAAGTTGGATTGACAAGCTTGCAGAGTGGTATGGACAATGTTAGGAATCCTGTTGGGAACCCTCTAGCTGGGATTGATCCATTCGAGATTGTCGATACTCGGCCGTATACGAACCTCTTATCGTATTACATAACCGCGAATTCTCGTGGGAATCCAGCATTTACCAACTTGTAAGTGAAATTATAGATTGATTGATGATAAATGTGAAGAATTTCTTTGTTGTAGGCCAAGGAAATGGAATGCTTGTGTGGTTGGATCACATGATCTATTTGAGCATCCACATATAAATGATCTTGCTTATATACCGGCAATGAAAGATGGACGATTCGGGTTCAATCTTCTTGTTGGTGGTTTCTTTAGCCCTATTAGATGTGCGGAAGCGATCCCTTTAGACGCTTGGGTTCCAAGTGATGATATAATTCTCGTTTGTGGAGCGATACTCGAAACTTTTCGAGATCTCGGTTCAAGAGGGAATAGACAAAAAACCAGAATGATGTGGCTTATTGATGAACTAGTAAGAAGTTCAAGTCACTGTATAATATAATACACCACAGCATTGTATTAATTTTACCTTATTGATAATGCAGGGGATTGAAGGTTTTAGAGAAGAAGTAGTGAAAAGAATGCCTCAGCAACACTTGCATAGAGGATCCTTAGAGGATTTGGTTCAAAAGAAATGGGAAAGAAGAGATTACTATGGGATACATTCTCAAAAGCAACAAGGCTATAGCTTTGTAGGCATTCATATTCCGGTTGGTCGTGTACAAGCCGACGAAATGGACGAGCTTGCTCGTATATCGGACGAATACGGTTCAGGCGAGTTACGTCTCACAGTTGAGCAGAACATTATCATCCCAAACATAGAAAACTCAAAGCTTGAAGCTTTATTGAAAGAGCCACTTCTCAAGAACCGATTCTCTACTGATCCACCGATTCTCATGAGAGGTTTGGTAGCTTGTACAGGGAGTCAGTTTTGTGGGCAAGCCATAATCGAAACTAAAGCACGAGCTTTGAAGGTGACAGAGGAAGTTCAGAGACTCGTATCTGTTAACGAACCTGTCCGGATGCACTGGACGGGATGTACAAACAGCTGTGGGCAAGTCCAGGTTGCTGATATTGGGTTCATGGGGTGCAAGACTAAGAATACGAAAGGGGAAGTTGTCGAAGGAGTTGATGTTTTTTTAGGAGGACGAACCGGATGCGATTCCCATCTCGGAGATGTGTATAGAAAAGGCGTGCCTTGCGATGAATTGGTTCCTTTGGTCGTGGAGTTATTGATCGAGAAATTCGGAGGTGTTCTTCGAGAAAGAGAAGATGATGATCATCAAGACATGTAGACATCTCTGTATTCACATTTCAGTATGTGTATTATAGTTCTCAGAATGACAATTCTTCCAATGAAATATTTGGCTAATTTGTGAGCTTGTAGTAACAGTTCTTCCCTGAGAGCAAAACTTCAAAGCCACGCCCACAATTACACTTGAAACGCAGTGCTAGCGTATCTCCATTTTCCTCTACGCTCACTGCTTCGTCTAATGAATTATCCTCGCTTTGTTCCTGAATTTAAAATCAAAATCATTCGTCTGAGATGAAGCAAATTGTACAGTTTAAGGGTGTTTTTACCTTGAGGGTTTCTTCTTCGTGAGATTCAAGAACAACTTGATCACACCATTGCTTTATATCACTCATTCTTTCTTGGATTCGTCTAAGCCTCTGTAATCAAAAAAAGTATGATTAAACTTCGTGAAGTAAATTTGATAAGAAGAGTATTTGCAAAGAATTGTAACCTTAGCACTTGGGCTGTCGCCGGAATTTGGGGATATGTTTCTTGGACGGGGTGGGCGCGGCGGAGTGGTGTTAACGATCGCAGGCGGAGAGCCGCCAAACGGTGTCGGGTCAGAAACTGTGCGGTAAAGTAGCGGTTGCGTGTTGCAAGCTCGGTGAGATGATTCTTTCCCATTGTTGTTTCTGTTTCCGATGGGATTTCCATGCGGTGGCGCCTCCAGGCTCTCGCCGGAAGAAGTGGATGTTTCTTGATACGTCCGCGGTGGAGGTACTGGGCAGTTGAAATTACCCTCTCGCGGTGAGTGTACAGACCCCGAGCCTGTTCGCCGCAGAAGTGACGTCGTTTTCGACGGAAAAGAATGGGGAAGATCAAGTTTATTGAATCCGACGAGATTGTAACTGCCGATAGCCGCACCGGTCTGCAACGCTTCTTTTGTCGGTGGCGACTCTGATAAAGGAAGCAATCCATTACCTTGGTTGATGCACGAAATTCCTACCAAAGATTCAGTATAATCCGATGCGGCGGGACGACCAACGGCGGTGTAGTACTCGCCGTAGATGTTCTGTTTATCTTGAAATTCCGGTGAAAGAGTAAATTCTCCGTCGCACATTTTGAATTCTCGTAGCTTAGTTGACGAATGATGGCTTATATATATAGCTGAGAAAAATTTCGAATAAAAATAATCTACATATTAACAATTTAATTTGGTGATTTATCCCAAAAACATGATTTAAATCAATTTTACATAAAACGCAATTTTTTGTAGGAAAATGTAATTCTTTAAAATGATGTAAAACAGTGCAAATTTGTAAATTCATACAAAATCCTTGAAGATTATGTATTACATGTTGATCTCATAATTTTTAAAAGTTTTAAATATCATGTTCTTTATGTTTAAAATTATGTGATTGACTCTGGACTCCACTGTATATTTATTATTTTTAAACCTTGACATTCTTCATGTCACCGATGATCGGATAGTTTTAGTCTCAAATTACACTCGGGTTTGTATTCTGCTAAATAACTTGCTTGAATTAAAGCACCATACTACTTACTCATTATAGAAATTCAAGATTCAATGGGCCGGGAAAATGTTCGTGTAGCTTAATCTATAAAAGAAGTGAATTACATTGAAAAAGTGGGTGCAAGCCAATTACTCATGATATCACTTCACTTATAAACTAAAATTTTTCTATTTCCACATCTGATGTGGGACGACGTTTCAACACTCCCCCTCAAGTCGAACTGGTCTTGGTCCAGTTCAGACTTGCTTTAATATGCTCGTTACTGATTGATCTCGTCTAAAAATATTTTAGGGAGTTTGTTTTTTATCAGTCAATTTCTTTTATAATCTTGCATTTAATTATTGTGAGAACACGAGCGATATATGAGCTTGCGTCCTCGGGAGAGCATAGCTCTATCTTGATTTTCACTATAATAATCAAAGAATACAAATACACATGAGAGATGATGACAATCTGAATGAAAACAGTTCGAAAAATGATCAATTTCACTTCGTCGTACCTGAGGCGACAAAAACTCGCGAATTAGGGTGCTGGTCGCGACTTTTGGACAAAAACTCACGAATGGTGCCAAAAGTCGCGAGTCATGGTGCCCAAGAGACGAAAACTCGCGAGTCCGAGGTCAGGGAGGGGAAAACTCGCTATTCGGGGGTCTAGACGACGAAATCTCGCGAATACAGCAATGAATACATTCTCTCGCGACTTTTTGTGCAAAAAGTCGCGAGTTTGGGAGTTGTTTGGGTGTTCTCGCGACTTTTTGTACAAAAATTCACGACTGGGTCATAAACTCGCGAAACCGGGAGCTTTGGGAAGTGTTCCAAGAGTCTGACCTCTTTTATGGGGCTTAGGGTCTTGTATTTATAGAAAAACTTGACACAATATGTCAACTTAGGGTCCAAAAGCTCAATCTTAATCAAATTAGTCTAACTTACTTTGAAAATATCCAATGAAACCGAAATAAGTGTCACAACGTCCCGGAACTTTGAAAATACACCCCGGTCGAACATTAGTAACACGTAATGCCGAGAAAGTACCCGAGAATACTCTTCACTAGTTCATCGTCTCCAAATGCTTAGGAGGTAGCCAAAAATATCGCCTAAGGTCGCCAACGAGCTCTCCTAGTGTCAAATTACGAAAATACCCTTGACATCATTTCCGATCGAAATCATCCAAAACACCATCAGAATCCTCATACGGGGATCTGTCATGCCCAAATTATGAGACTACCTCCAAAATAACAATACTCAATAAATATAATAAAATATTAAAAATACCATTTAGCCAAGTCAGATGAGCCCCAGAGGTATTATAATTACATAAATAACCCTGGACAATATCAACAAATCATAGGTCAATCTATTTTTTTCGCCTAAGTTCGATGTGCTTTCTACCATAGTTTTTTTTGTCTAAACCGATACGAATCAGCCCGAAACTCACCCTACAGCTCTGTTACCATATATAAATTTAGGATTCAATGGGCCGGGAGAATGTCCATGTAACCCAGTCTATAAGAAAAGTGAATGACATTGAAAAAGCTTGGGTCAATCCAATTACTCATTATATCACTTTACTTATAAACTATAATTTTTTCTATTTCCACATCCGATGTTGAATGATATTTCAACACTCATGAATGTTTTATTAAGATAATGATGTAGCTAAGTAGGGTAATAACTTTATATCACTTTCCTTTCAAAATTAGAATCAAAGAGCTATAGGATATAGAGTATATTTGTTAAGTGTGGAGATCAGTATTGTAGCCGATCGATCACGCTTGGATGTTGACAGACCCAATGTGTCTATCGGGTACACTTAGAGAATGGTCGGTAGTGGCACCGTTCGGTCTAAGACTGATGTATGCGATATCGAGGATGAGAGTGGGATCAATCCAAAGATACGAGATGGAGAAAATCGGTCAAAAGATGTAGCAGTAACTTGTGGACCCACTTGTCTTGACGACGTAGTGAGTTATGAAAGGGAGATAATCAAAAAAACAATATCATATATAGAAATATTTAACTTCCTTAAATTTCTCCAACCACGGGTTCATTGTTGTGTGTGATTGCATTCTATATTTTGTCTTCGTGTGTGTGTAATATTTCAAATGATAGTGAATTTGACAGTTTCATCGATCACGTGATTTTTTACTCATCTGGAGTTTTTCACGTTAAACTTCTTGTGTTGTTGTTTTCTTTTTGCTTAATTCTCGGGTTTTAACATATCCATCGAGGTTGCTTATTCGTGTTAATCCGAACAATTAATGTACATGGTCTTAACAACCATTTGTTGCTCCTTTAATGTGTCTTCCTCTGCCAAATAAAAAGTATTCCTATATGACAGATGATATCCTTTTGTAAGACTCGCAATATGTGTACTTGCAAGTTGCAATAGCCTAATTAATTATTTGGCTAGAATAAATAATCTTCAATTTCAATATATGAAATCAAACTCCAATATAATATAGATATGAGAACCAAATCCATAAATTTGATTTTTTTTGTGAAATTTGCACAAATAGTACAAACATATTCGAACAAATCGTACGAACAATGTTCCTACAAACTATTCGAACGACCATGAACATTCACTTAATAATTTGAATAATGTTCGAACATATTTCACGCTCGAATAAAATATGAATGAACATGAACACGTTCGAATAAAAATATAAATGAACATAAACACAACGAGTTCGGTTCGTTCGAATAGAATATGAGCCCTCACAGTGACGGATTGACTGCACAGGGTAAAAAAAAAAGAAAAATGATAAAAATATTAATACAAAATATATATATAGAAAATGCTGACACCTTTGATTTCTCCTTGGGAGGGAAAATTTTATGTGGCCAATTTTGCAAAATAGCCCTATGCCAAATATTGGTTTGCAAAATAACATATTTTGTTAAATAGTCTATTTTCGTATAGTATTTGCTAAATAGCATACATTTATATATTTTAATAAAATTAAATCAAATAATTTATATACTATTTATATATATTAATTAAAAATATATAATAAATTAAATTATAATATATTAATCAATATTTTCATTATATTGATCCGGATCGATATGAGATATTATTTTTTTAAAAAAACTTCCTGGGCTCTGACTCGTAAAACTGGTATTGGTCCATATACCGGTGCCGCCCGACTATCATTGTACCAGACGGTATGAAAATATTGATTAAATATTATTCGGGGCGACATGTAAATTACTATTTATCGACTGATATATCAGTCATTCTCCCCGAATAGGAACATATACTTTCATATCGATTGATATGTGAATTAAAATATAAAAATATGGACCGGTATCTAACACTATAAATCAACACCGTCATGTATTTAACATATCTGATGAGAACTTTAGGACCGGTCACCTTGTGATGGGTACGGCCCATTAACTAGTGGGCCAATCCAAATGGTGAAAACGAATTCCTACAGCCCATTTGTACACTTAAGAAAGAGCGGTCCGATGTTCAACGAGAGGACCGAAGATGACCTTAGCGAAATAAAGCGTTTTCTGGCAACTGCCTCCTGGGTTCGGTCCGAACGGTTACAAACTCACGTTTTCCACGCTTCGGACCTTCACACGTTTACCACGCCTCGGGCCCGATCACGCAGACCACGCCTCGGTCCCAACCTCGTTTTACATCTCGCGATAACAACCTCTAACAAACCTGTCAGAGGCGGTTACGGAGCGTGATTTACACACGCCACTAACTCTATAAATATAGGGCGTGACGACGGAAATAAGAGGACATTTTGGACGCGTAAGAACATGCCGTTACCCTGCCGAAGTTCTTACTGCTTTCTTTTCCTTGTCATTTTCATTAAACATCTGTTGTATTCATTATGAATTATTTGATTAGTGAACAGGCTAAGAGCATAATCTGCTCTTAGTCAAGTTGTTTTCACCCCAATTCCTGGGGTTTTCACTATATATCGCCTTGTCATCGTTTATTTCCAGTCTTTAATCGTCTTCCACAACAAAAACAAATCAGAACCGAGTTCGTTTGCTAAACGAACCGGACGACTGTTGGTACCCCTAACAAGGGACCATAACAATATCGATCAATATAAAAATATATGTTCCGAATCATAGAATATGAACGATATATCAATTAGTACCTGATATTTTACGTGTCGTTCGATATAATATTTTATTAATATTATCATATTGTAATTTAATTTATTACATATTTTAATTAATTTATATAAGTAATATATAAATTATTTGATTTAGTTTTATTAAAATATATAAATGTATGCTATTTAGTAAATATTTACGAAAACAGACTATTTAGCAAAATATTTACCAAAACATGGCTATTTAGCAAACTTGCTCAATTTTATGTAGCATCCTTAGACAGTATTTACTTTTTTTAAACACTCATTTTTAATATTTTATTAAAATAACCTTGAAACTTTTAAAATTTTACAAATAACACTTATTGATAGTGATATTCCTATTTATTAATTAAAATTATATATATAATATTTAGGATGATTTTTATAAAATGAGAAAAATTATTGGTGTATTTTCAATTAAAATATGGTGTATTAATTGAAATTAAAATTATGATTGACTGGTTCTTAAAAATACAAATTAATATTGAGAATATCGATCCAAATTTTAATGTGATGCATAAACTAAATAGTTGGCATTTGTTGTTTTATCAATTTTTCGAACATCTATTCATGAGATTCCCGGAACCCGGTACCCCAAATCTGATCAAGGTCAAGCTTAGTCAGACCAACCCAAGTAACATAAGCCGAATTTGGAGGCCCAGATTCAGCTCACGTAAATGAACGGCCCAGTCAGGCCAGTCGGCCCCGAACGCCCTTTCATATTGATCGGTCCACACTTCACAGGCCCTGCTTCAGGCCATCCACATTCCTCAACATGCAACGACAACCTCCGACAATCTTGTAAGAAGACGTGGTCCAACTGAGTCATACGAGCCTTCCTTAGTCTGGAGATAGCCGGCTAGTAGCGCCGAAAGGCCTATCGCCGTGCAATTCTATGAAGTCATGTTCGGCGGCTGGCCCGCCTGACAGGAGCCGACCTAACCGCAGAGGACAATCACAAAACGACACCTTACTGTTCACGCAGCACAGTAGGTGTATAAAAAAGATACTTGGGGTGCGAAGAAAAAAATCCTCTTCCGATTCTCCTTGCAAGCTCTCTTACTTAGCCTTCTGTCGATTTATTTTCGATAAGTTTTCTTCCCCTTGTTGTCTAAAGAACAAACATGGTATTTGTGATTAGCACGTTGTTTATTGAATCGACTAAGGGCATTTCCAGTTCTTAATCAAGTGGTTTTTTCCTCAACTTTGAGGTTTTCCACTCTAAAACTGTCTTGTCTCTTTTACACTTGATTTATAATCGTCCTCCATACATTAAATAAATTACAACCGAGTTCGTCTTGCAACGAACCGAACGACTGCTGACACCCCCGGTTTTCGAACCACAACACCTATAATTTTTTTAGAATGCCGATCAAATCGTATTTTAATTTGTATTTAACATTAATAAAAAAAATCAAGTAAAAATATAAATTGTATTCTACCATATTAAATACAGATTAACAATATTTTATTTTTTTATTATAACCCATATAATTTCATTTTATCACGATGATATTACATTTTTATATTATTGAATAGCATAGATTTCATTAAAAATTGTACATATATATCATGTGCTTTAATATACATACAAAGTTTTGTTTTATTCATAAATTATACTTGTAATTTTCTTTGGGTAAATGTTATTTATAAATACTTTTGTACATTTTGAGGAATACACCTTATACAACAATGATGAAACCATTTGGAAATAGGGTTTCAACCTGTATTTTAAAATCGGATAGGATGAGATGAATAGTTTTTTCAACGGTTTGATTCAAACTGTTTCAGATCAGTGTCGAACTGGTTTAAACCGTTTTTTTTATTTTTGTGTATTTAATTATTTGTAAATTGTAGATTGTATTTTAATTCATTTTGTTCAAGTGTTTTTCTAATAACGAACTAATATTATCAACAAATATAAAATTAATTTCAAAATATAAAAAAAATAATTAAATAAAAAATAGTATATTATAATATCATGAATCCATGATAATTATGATACCTAACAACAATTTGATACGTGAAAGAACTAGCCAAAAGCATTATTGAATTTGCCGGGTAAAGATGTTTGTGTTCTGAACCCCAAATCACCATCGATAGAGATGTGATGGATATCAAGAGTAATGTGATAAAAACTCATTTTCTTGCTAACAGGAGATCCCCACGTGAATCATTGTTTTCAAATCCACTTCAGTTCATTTGGGCTGTGCGATTGATCTGTCAACTAGTCTATTGGGTGGACAGATTAATAGACCAACGAATTTTATATTAAAAAATAATATTTTTTATATATTTTTTTTTTAAAAAATTAAAATATATTTTTTAATAAAAAAAATTAATTTGATAACATTTTAAACAGATTGATTGACCCATTAAAAATTATAGTTCACAAAACTAACAATATTTAAGAAGATTGATGTGAACACATTTTTTACACATGGTCTGAACGCAAGACTCATACAATACGACTATTAAGACTTGTTGAAGATTTGGACATATTTCTGTTTTTTTGTCTTTTATGACTTAACCACACTTATACAACTAATAACTAATTATAAAAAAAAGAAGTAAAATACAGAAGTGAAACTTATTTCTTGTTGACCCAATATTCTATTTTATTATCAATTAAGTTTTTACTTGGTTTCCTTGAATAGTAACAACGCAAACTATACTGTTCATTATGTTTTTTATTAATTACCATATAATAATGTGACATTGATTATTATTCTGCTTTTTGAAATATATGGTGTATCAGTTATCACTCCATAATTTTAAAAGACGAAATCATTTTACCCTAAATAATCGGAAGTCATTTTCGTCATATATATAAATATTGTATCATAATTTAATATATATTTCACAATAAATATATAAAATCCCAATAAATATTATTGTTTTTATTGGGATTTTATTAACTTTAAATTGAGTTGTTTATTAACTTTAAATTTTACGTGTATTAAAATTTTATTTTTTTAATAATATAAAAATAAAAATAATTATTCCATTGGGGTGTTTTTTGGGGAAACCTCATAAATATTAATGTTTTTATTTGGTGTTGTGTATGAGGATCAATGTAGATGACATGTATCGAAGAAGAGACACTGACAATTTTGGAGATTCGGTGACGATTGGCTCGATCTGTCAGGAGGACCGATCGATGCATGCCGAGAAACTTACTCACGATCAGAGATAATTTTGATTAAATGCCCATTCAAGGCAATTGATGAAGTTGAGATTTTTATGGGATATGAAAATCAATTAAAGATTCAGTTAAATAACATCGTAAAGATTTGTTGGAGATTTTTCGGTAACAAGCGAAGATTAGGAAATTTTTTATTAGATTTCTAATCATGACACAAACTTCTCTCTATAAATATAGGCCATGAAATTAATAAGTTGTATACCAAATCTCTTTCTTTGGAATTATTCAAAGATAAGTCACTTGTAATTCTTCCACCCTGTTCACTTGTAATTTTCTTCAAAAATCTCTTCCAATAGAGCATTTTGCAAATATGCAGCATTAGGACCACGTTTTCAAGTTTTTGAATGGGCTCAATCAAAACTTCTCGGCCAATCGCTCACAATTGCTGGGACAAAAATCATTTCCCAGCATTGATGAAGCATATGGAGCAATCATTGGAGATGCCTCATGACAATTTTTTAAATTATGATTTAAATCAATTTTAAACTCAATTTTTTTTACAGGAAAATGTAAATAACTTAATTTTAAGATCTAATATAAAATTGAGTGGTAGTTGTCAATAAATATGAACTTTAAAATAATGTAAATGTGGTCATCTAAAATTTGTAATTACATCCTCTAAATTTATGAAATATGGTTAATTTCCGAATTTCTGAAACTATTTATATTTAATCATAATATTCATAGTTTGTATTTAACCATTTAATTTTGAAAATATATACAGAGTATTTCTTCAAACTTTTTAAAATTTTAAAAAATATATAAATTGTCAAAATATTCGTACAAAATAAGACGAAAACTACTATTATTGATTCGATGTAATTTTTGAACGGTTTTAAAACTTCGATTTCATACCATTTATAAATTTTGGAGTATCGTATTTACATTTATTTTAAACATCGGAGGCGTCTTAATTTTTTCATATAAATAAGTAATTCAATTTTTGGCTATTAGATTTTGTGGAAATGTGGCTCATCTATCTTCATGCATGGCCTTCAATGTTTCCTTTCTGAATTCATGCATCCTTTCGTCTTGTCCAAATCTCTCCGTCTTCTTATCTCCTCCACTACCGCCGTCCGGCAACAATGTCTACTATAATTATCCTTCTCTGGCTTCTCTTCGTCCGTGCAAGACTCTCAGCTGGCCAGCAACCCAAAGGTAAAAAATCATCACAACCAAAATGTTCCCCTTTTCTATGAACAACTCCTAAATTTGATCTTGCATGTCAGATTTGATCGAAATCAGTTGTTTTCATCTGCAAATCGTAACCCCATTTCCATTTGTTTCAAAGGTTATTTCTTGAACTGTGGTTCAAGCAACGTTACAGAAGAAGACAATCTCAGATACGTACCGGATGATGACTATATATCGTTGGGAAGCAAGGCGGCATTGAATAGATCAGATATTTTACCAAGATTGCAGACACTTCGGTATTTCCCTGATTCCAAAGCTAGAAAGTATTGCTATGTTTTCCCTGCTGTTAAAGAAAGGAAGTATCTTGTACGAACGGTGTACTTTTATGGAGAATTCGATGGTGGAAATGAGCCACCGATGTTTGATCAGATCATCGATGGGACAAAATGGAGCGTTGTGAACACGACGGAGGATTACTCCAATGGAGATTCGTCGTACTACGAAGCAATTGTTCGAATTGGGGTTCATAGCAAGTTTCTGAGTGTTTGTTTAGCTAGGAATCAGTATACTTCTGCTGATTCAAGCCCTTTTATTTCATCTATAGAAGTGATTCTTCTTGATGATTCGCTTTATAATTCTACTGATTTTGGGAAGAATCTGTTGGCCACAGTTGCGCGAAGCAGTTTTGGGCCGGAAAATGAGATCATCAGGTACAATTTCCTTTTGGATTGCGTTTTCTTGAGTTTTGACCTAAATCGATTGCTTCAAATTTCAAACAGATTTCCAGATGATGCCTTCGATCGATTTTGGCATCCTTTCGGGGGTGATAATCACTTCATTGCAAGCCAATCACACATAGAACCTACCAATTTCTGGAATATTCCTCCGAGAAAGGCGTTTTCCTCCGCAATTTCAACGCACACCGCCAAAACGATTACTCTCCAGTGGCCGCCGTTTTCTCTTGAGAGTGCGTATTATTACATTGCGTTCTACTTTCAGGATAATCGATCCCCCGGACCTGATAGCTGGAGAGTTTTCAACGTTCATGTAAACGGACAGAAGTTCTATCTAAGCTTAAATATTACGGTTGATGGTGAGAGTGTGATTGGTCCTGTATGGCCACTTTCTGGGAAAACTGAGATTTCCTTAGCTGCGATTCAGGGCTCTCCTGTTGCTCCATTGATCAATTCTGCGGAGCTCTTACAGATCGTAGTTCTTGGTGGAAAAACAGTTACCAGAGATGGTACGTTCCCTGTCTGTGTTTCGGCCCTTATACATTTTTCTCAGAATCCCTGCATTCCTTTTGCTGAATAGTAGAATTAAGCCTTCTTGTTGGAAATGGAAGTTCCACTGCAGAAGAATGCCATTTTTGTTCTTTAAGAAACCCTAGCAAATGCAGTGAATCAATTTCTCAGTTAGCAGAAGAAGCCATTAAATTTGATGAATTACAGGGTAAAACTTTGCTTCTTGTTTTGACTTGTTGTTCATCTTACAGTGGTGGCAATACACGAAATCAAAGGGCATTTCAAAACCCCCCCTGAAGATTGGTCTGGTGATCCTTGTCTGCCAAGAGATAATTCATGGACTGGCGTTTCTTGCTCAACAAAAGCACCATTCAGAATTCTTTCACTGTAAGCTTACATTGTCTTTTCCATTATAAAACAAGCATGGCTTTGATACCTAGTTTTATATAATCGCATCAAGGAACTTGCAAGGCTTGGGATTGACTGGAACATTGCCGCATCATATATCGAAACTAACTGCACTCAAGCATCTGTAAGTAGCTTCATCGTTGCTGTTCGATTATGTTTGTGCTGGCTCATGAATATGATAAGTGAATGTTTGTTTCAGTTGGCTTGGAGACAACAAACTTACAGGAATGATACCTGATTTCACTGAGTTGAAGTCATTGGAAACCTTGTAACTCCTCAATACCTTCTTTTCATTTTTTTTTCATATCCTTTCACTTGGCTCATTTTTCCATGGTTGAAAAGGCATTTGGAGAATAACCAACTTGACGGACCGGTTCCCGTTTCGCTCGGGGACTTGCCACATATACGAGAAGTGTTAGTTCTTCTTGTTTTGTCGTGTAGATGTTTTTTCAGTGGATTAAAAAAGTTTTTATCTACAGATTTCTTCAGGGTAATAGATTGGATAGCAGCATTCCTGAATCTTTTCAAAGAAAACATGACATCAATATCAGGTAAGCCTTTTCTTACTTTGGTTGGATCAGTGAACTTCATTGTTCTTAAGGTGATGATGATGATATTGTCATTTGTTTAGGGTTTCATAAGTAACTCAAGAAAAGGAAATGAAGCAAAAAAATACCTTTGAAGGGGTTAAAGGAGACAAAATGATTTTTATGAAGAATATTATTGTTGGAATATATTTTGTAACTAAAATGGTACTTCAGAGAATGTTTTCATATCCAATATAGTTCGTTTGGCTTAGGTTGGACAGTTGTCTCCCTAATTGGCTTATTCAACAAATTATTTATAAGAAGGAAGTTGTATCATATTAAATAATTTTTTCATGTATTTTCTCTTCTTATATGTTATATTCGTGTACATTTGTATCATAATTTTGATTAGATTGTATAATTCAAATTATGTATTGGAGTTTGTTGAGTCAAAAATCATGATTATCAATATCGGGAAGTCTGATTGATTTCAATGTAAGTCCAAGCGTGTCAAATGTTTGGACACTAGGGTAGGTATGTTGAAAATATGATTATTCCATATTAGATTCGAGATGAAGTTTGAATTAGTTTATAAGGTGAAAGTTATACTATATTAAATTGATTTGTTAAAGCTTGTCAAATGTTTGGATTTGAAGGGTGTATTGAAAATATGATTATCCCACATTAGATTAGATGGAATTTGGATTGGATAATTGAACAGGTGGTTTATAAGAGTAAAGTTGTATCATAGTAAATGATTCTTTCATGTTTTTTACGGTTTAGTCATCTCTCATTAAATGTTATATTCGGTATACTTGTATCATAATTTTGATTAGATTGTATATTTTAAAAAATATCGAAGTTCGTTCGGTAAAAAATCATGATTATCGATATTGGGAAATTGAACAGGTGGTTTATAAGAGTAAAGTTGTATCATAGTAAATGGCTCTTTCATATTTTTTACGGTTTAGTTATCTCTCATTAAATGTTATATTCGGTATACTCGTATCATAATTTTGATTAGATTGTATATTTTAAATAATATCGAAGTTTGTTTGGTAAAAAATCATGATTATCGATATTGGGAAGTCCGATTGATTTCAATTTGTAAGTCTAAGCTTGTCAAATGTTTGGATATGAGATATATATTGAAAATATAATTATCTCATATTATATTTGAGATAAAATTTGAATTTGTTTATAATAACTAAGAAGAAAGTAATGATATGATAAATGATTTGTTCAATTTTTTAATAATATATACTTACGTTATAATTCAAATATCTATTATAAAAGCAACCATTCAAGGACACATTTGAATCTTCTCAAAGAAAACACTAATAATTATTTGAAAGAAAAGATGCATAATAATTGAAGACCTTATTGAAATTATGAATTGTTGTATTGTATTTAAAGGAATCTATTTTTTTAAAAAAAGGACAGAAGAGTTAAATTATCTTCAAAAAAAAGTTGAATTATACCGCCATTTTTTGGAAACAAAAAATAGACGACGGCGACTGTGTGAAGCAAAATGAGAAGAACGCGGGAAGGCGATGGCGATTTTCTTTCTCAATCAAGCGATTCAGCGGCACCGGATTCTGAATGTGATATTTCTGAGGAATCCAGTGTAGACGCCGACGCCAATGAAGGCAGCGGCACCGATGAAGATAAAATGCCTGCAGTGGAGTCGGCTGCGCATTCAGCTTCGCAGCGGAAAAGTGTAAGAAAGTCGCCGAGTGAAGGTTTACTCGACAGGTTTGATTTTTCCTACATATTGTTGGATGTTGATTTTGTTGGAATTAATCATGTGATTGTGTGTCTATGTGTTTTTTCGATCCTGATTAATATTTACACTAATCGTTAGGTTATTATCATATGTCAATTGATTAAATTTGATATATTATTTTAGCTGAATTTATCTGTGGATTTTTTAATCAGGGTTAACGTTGTAGTCAGAAGGCAGTCACTGTTTCCCAGAGTTTATTCTGTAATTGAAGCAGATACCAGTTTAAGGAAGCCATTTAAACCTCCATCGTCCAATGGTTACTGTAAGAACAAAGAGAAACTGTCTAGACGACTTTGGGCTAGAAAGAGGTTTGTTCCATGGGGGTCATCAAAACCTGCATTGGTCAACATTACAAACACAATTAATGATTCTAAAATATTTGAGAACGAGGACACAGAGGAGGACCAATCACTTCCTCCAGGAGTTGAGCCTCTAGTGTTGTGGCAGCCTGAAGAAGAATCCAATGAAAATTTTGGGGGTAATAAGCTGATAGAAGTGGAGCCTTTGCTTGTTAAATTTCTCAGGCCCCATCAAAGGTGTAGTGATAGAGCTTTCATTGATTTTTTTGATAATTTACTGTGCTTAGACAGGATTTTTACCTTGCAGGGAAGGTGTGCAGTTTATGTTTGATTGTATCTCTGGTCTTCTTAGTGATACCAACATTAATGGCTGTATTTTGGCTGATGATATGGGGTAACTCTCTTTGTTGGAAACGAATGTTTTTAAAACATATTTTTATTTAGTAGCATTGATCCAAACCATCGTTTTGCACATTTTTTATGTTATTGGCTAATCGCTATTGTGTTTATTCAGATTGGGGAAAACTTTGCAATCTATTGCATTACTCTACACTCTTCTTCGCCAAGGATTTGATGGGAAACCAATGGTAAAAAAAGCCATAATTGTGACTCCCACCAGTCTCGTGAGTAACTGGGAAGCTGAAATCAAGAAATGGACTGGGGAAAAAGTAAAGCTGGTTGCTCTCTGTGAAAGTACTCGAGATGATGTAGTCCATGGCATTGATCGTTTCACTAGTTCTTGCAGTTCTTTACAGGTGATTTTCTGGTACTTTTTTTATTTAAAAATATTTTCTTGATCGAAATACTTACAGGTATTGATTGTTTCTTATGAAACATTCCGGATGCACGCTACAAAATTTAATCAAACTGGATCTTGTGACCTACTTATATGCGATGAGGCTCATAGGCTTAAGAATGATCAAACTTTGACAAATCGAGTGAGATACATTATACTTATGCTCTTCACCCTGATGGTTCCTGATAGCTGAAATTTGAGACCTAAATTTCCCATCTAATATATTACCAGGCTTTAGCCTCTTTATCCTGCAAGCGCCGCATTCTTTTGTCAGGGACTCCAATGCAGGTAGGACAAATCAAGCAACTATAGAACCAAAGCTTTCTTGAATTTGTTTCATTAATTAAGCGACTTATTCATCCTTTGTGGCCATTCATACACAGAACGACCTTGAGGAGTTTTATGCCATGGTTAACTTTACGAATCCAGGTGTTCTGGGAGATGCTTCACATTTCCGGCGTTACTATGAGGTGGGGATTTTTTTGTTCTTAGAAATTGTGAACGCTTCATTTTTTTCTTTTCAAAGCCTCTGATTTTTATTTACAGCTAAATGTTTATATAACTGTAATATCTAACCTGCTGTCTCTCCTCAAAGTCACCGATAGTCTGTGGTCGGGAGCCTACTGCCACTGACGAGGAAAAGAAGCTTTGTGCAGAGCGTTCTCTGGAATTGAGTAGGAAAGTAAATCAGGTATTTTTCTTGGCATTATTCATTAGTTGCGCCAGTTTTTCCTATAATGTGAACTTGAAGTGTCGAGACAAATCCATTGCTTTAGATTTCATCATTAAAACTAATTCTATGTAATGTAATTCTTTCTTCAGTTTATTTTACGGAGGACTAACACGCTATTATCTAACCACTTACCACCGAAGGTACTTCATCATATTCCATCTGTCTCTAAACTTCATCTAACTTAATTGCATAATGGAAAGTGGATCATTGCAGATAATCGAAGTTGCCTGCTGCAAGCTGACTCCTTTGCAACTGAATCTGTACACCCACTTTATACATTCAAAAAACGTAATACTTTTATCCTTCTGGATAATTGCATTCTGATTTAGTGTTTTAGTGTAATTCATTGCAGCCTTTCTAATTTTTATTCTGAAGTACAGGTTAAGCAGGCGATTTCAGAAGAAATTAGACAATCAAAGATCTTAGCTTATATAACTGCTCTTAAAAAGCTCTGCAATCATCCAAAGGTATAATTTGAAATAGAGAATGATGGATTCGTTTTTATTATTAATCTGTCTATTTGTTTTTAAATTCATTTTGTTTCATTCTTTTGCGGGTGGTCAGTTGTAAAAAAAAATCATTCTTTGCCTGTGCTCAAGTTTTTCCTAAACATTTATCTTGTTAGTTGAAGCTGCACAATTAAACTGTTGATTTTCATTATTAAATAGTAACTCTGGTGGTTGTGCTTTGTTTGAAATGGAAATTATATCATGAAAATAAGAAAAACTAGAACTTGTTTCATACTGCTAGGTCCATCTTTATATTACTAGTATTCAGTAATGAAGTGTTTCCTCATAATATATCGCTTCCGATTTGAAAATTTTTTTAACCAAGGGTTTCCACCCTTCTCTTTGCCTTCCTGACTGTGTTAAGTTTGATAAAGACTATTTGATCTTATTCGAGAGATTAATGATTGGGTTGTTGAAGTGGAAATAGATCTGTTTTTGGATTATGAAGAGTTGAATAATTTGTTGCATAATGATCTAGATCCCGCACTAAATGATGAAGACTCTGTGTCTGATCATGATTCAATTGTTAAACCAGATGATTAAATGCAAATGAGTTGGCTACTTGGGAATTTGGAATTTCGTTTTCAGATTAGACTTGGATTGGAACTGGGATTTTGTGTTGTTGCATCGCCTAGGGAAATGAAATTTGGATTTGTTTTACTTTTTCATGACTTGTGTATCAGTATGTGATTTGGTGGCCGCATTTGATGTGTGGAGTGTAGATTGGGTGATCAGCTCGTTTGTTTTTTATGGAGAAGATTTTTAAAAAGTACTGAAGGCAGATATATTTTACTTGAAGCTTATATATGACACAATTAAAAGTGGAAGCCCAGGATTATCAGGGTTTGAGAATTGCCTGCAGTTCTTTCCACCAGAAATGTTCTCTGCAAGGTAAACAGTATTTTTTCTTTCATCATGTTTAAGTCAACTTTTTTTTTTCTGAAGCATCTTTCAAAAAATTCAGATCTGGAGCATGGACTGGAGGTGATGGGGCATGGGTAGAGCTATCTGGAAAAATGCATGTCTTAGCACGATTACTTGCTCAACTAAGACAGCGAACCGATGACAGGATAGTTTTAGTCTCAAATTACACTCAGGTTCTGTATTCTGCTAAATAACTTGCTTGGATTAAATCACCATACAGCTTACTCATGAATGTTATATTAAGATAATGATGTAGCTCTGTGGGGGAATTACTTTCTGTTATCCCCGTTCACTGAATGCTATCAATTTCCTTTAAAATTAGAATCAAAGTGCTATAGGATATAGAGCATATTATTTATGTGGTATTAACAACCATTTGTCGCTCTTATATTATTTCTACCTCTGCCATGTTAAAAGTATTCTTATGTTTGCTCTCTTAATCCTTCAGACATTAGACCTTTTTGCTCAAATATGCCGTGAGAGAAGATATCCTTTTCTAAGACTCGATGGAACTACATCAATCAGTAAAAGGCAAAAGTTGGTTAATCGTTTCAATGATTCAACAAAGGTATATGAATATTTCCCCTAGATTATGGTTTTGTTGAGTTTTTCTTGCTTAATTGGTTAATATGAATCTTCAGGATGAATTTGCATTTCTATTAAGTAGTAAAGCGGGAGGATGTGGCCTCAATTTGATTGGTGGAAACCGGCTAGTTCTTTTCGATCCTGACTGGAATCCAGCTAATGATAAACAAGTAGGTATTTCATGTTTTCAAAGCATGGGTGCTATGTGTTGAGCAGCACTTCATTTGGATTTTATTACCATGAAATAGCTATTTATGCTCTATTTCTCCGATTTTCGCAGGCGGCAGCTAGGGTCTGGAGGGATGGACAGAAGAAGAGAGTTTACATCTACAGATTTTTAAGTACTGGTACTATTGAAGAAAAGGTGTGGAGGTGAAATGTCTATCCATTAGATTAAATCAATCAAATGACCGCAGATTGTTCTTGTGTAGGTATACCAGCGTCAAATTTCAAAAGAAGGGCTTCAACAAGTCATTCAGCAAGATCAATTAGATATAGAGAATGTATGCATTATTTAGTTTTTATAGATCAAGCCTAACGTTCTTCCTGAACCATATGAATTATTATGACTTGTCACAGGGTAATCTACTTTCAACTGAAGATCTTCGCGACTTGTTCACATTTCATGAGGGTATAAGGTAAAAATTTGCATGAAACTTACAAGTTCATTAAAGCTCAACATTATGCATGTTAAATAGGTGAAAGGAGTGGGGATTTGCCTGATGCTTTTTCCCAATGCTTTAATAACGATAAAAATCAACCTTACAATTTTAAAGCATTGCCATTTTCATCTTAACTCGTACCATGTATTGATGCAGTTCAGAAATTCATAAAAATATGCACTGCAACCGTTGCAAGCCAAATGAAATGGAGTTACATAATGGCATCGATTCAAGCTGTGAGCCGGAGGATATAGGAGGATTTGCAGCAATTGCTGGATGCGTAAACTCTTTAAAAATTCATGAGAGACAGGTTAGCAGTCATTAATTTACGAAGATTTTTGAGGGGGTAGAATTTCTAACTCTCTCACTGAATATTTCAGATAGGAACTCCAAAAGAGGAAGACCTTGCTAACTGGGGACATCATCATTTCCCATCAACTGTTCCTGATAGCATATTTCAAGCTTCAGCAGGAGATGAGGTTAGATTACCTAAATGAATCAAGTCTCATAGAAAAGTAAAGAGTTTGAATAAACACAGTTTTGATAGGTAAGGAGTTAAATGAACACAGTATTTGCATATGTAGGTTTCATTTGTTTTTACGAATCAAGTTGAGGAAAGCTTGTGCCTATAGAATCAGCTGTAAGGTCTGAAACTGCAGAAAATAGTCGGAAAGTACATCCGGTCCAACGAGGTAAAAATGCAAGAACATCGACATCTTTGTCTGTTGACAGATATTCTACATTGAGTTCACCAAATTTGAAGACACAGCCAAACTCAAAACTAATGAGAACTTCACAAGGTAAAACTCATGCTATATTCCCACCAAATACTTCTCAATGTATTCAAAGTTTGAATCACTATACTCCTTATGACAATTTCAACTAGTCTTTATGTATCTCCAAGTTCATATAATCTATTTCGTTTGTGAAATAATGCTAGACATGTTTTTTAGATATATGCATTAGATTTTTATTTTAAACTTCTCTCATTGTGGCATGCATGAAAATATATGCTTCCATGTGAATATTGACAAGTTTTTATATGATTGATTTGTGATTTTTTGGTTATATGTACGATTTTACATAGATTTTTTGGTTAAAAATGATATACTCACCTTGAAAATGTTTTTTAAAAATTAATTTACATAGTAATTGATTTTTAAATCATTTATATTTTCTTACATCATTTTAGTATGTGATTGTATATGTTTGAGTATCACTATCAGCTTATCTTCATGATAAAATCCCATTACATAATGCCGGGTAATACGGGTAATCACATAATCCACGTGGTGAATTGTGATTAGCTCCTTCTCTCAATCATCACCCATCTCTCCCGCCATCGGCATGTGTCGTTGTTAAAAAAGTCAGGACCACAGGGCTGCGTAATCGAATTCCACCGCCGTCGGATCAGAATTGTGTGATTTCGATTTTACCCTCGATGTCCTTAGTTTTTAACGTTCACTGTTATAAGGCAGCAATGGGATATGCTGAGCTTCTATGCTTCTGCTGATCAAATCAGTTGTGTATATATAGATGTAGGTTTTGTATCTATTTAAGGAGATAGAACATGGGAAAATACGTGAAGAAAAGTGAGAAGGTGACGGTTAGGAGAGGCGGAGCTGATATGGAGGATAGGCAGATGATTTTCTGTAGGAAGAGGAAGTTCTACTATGAGAATGGACGCGACGGCGGCGAATTCGAAGCGACTGAGAGTTCGAATTCGAAGTCGCCTGAAGTGGAGAAAACGTGTGGTGGCTTAATGAGAGTGCGAGATCTGGAGGCAATTCCGAAATTCAGACATGAATTTCCTTAGTTTTTTGGTTTTGGTGTTGATTTTCGCTTTTGATTTTTTTTCGCAGTACGTGGATTCAAGGTCCGAGGTTTCCGAATTTGGAGCTAAGATTTCTTCTGCGTCCGTCAATGGCGTTTTCAGGTGAATAGCAGAAACACTTTCAGTGTTCATCTTCTTTACTTGAGAGACACTCACTTTTTGAAAATTGTTCTATTTTTCAGCCCTACAGGCGAGGTATGTGGAGATCCCGAGGCAATAATTCAATTTCCATCTCCATTAAAAAAGCCGCTGCCACATGTGGTCCACGTTATTCCATCAGCGTCGGAGCTAGAGGAGTTCTTATCTGCGGCAGAAAAGTACCAGCAGGAACTGTTCATCGGAAAGTAAGTCCGATTATCACCAAATCCTTTATACCTCTTCCCATACTTGCTTCGCAAATTAACATCATGACTCAGAATATGTTGCTTTGCAGGTACAACTACGACATAGTGATGGATATTCCACTTGAAGGAAGGTATCAGTGGGTTGGTTTACACCATTGAATCAAGAAGATTGATTGCTATTCCAATCAGAAACAAGGCATCTTCTAGCTTCCATTATAAGTATCTTGTTCTTTTCCTTCATATAAAAGCTGTGCATTTCCTTATGAAGAAAAAAGTAGCATTCATCAATCCCAATATTCATAGGTTTTCTTTCATGCAACTCCAGTTCATTGATGTGAAAAAAGGACAATATTTACATTTGCCATTTGGTTAATGTAGAATTTGATTGAAAACTGGCATTGTTAGAGAGAGAGAAGGAGAGGGTATTTTACCTTATCAAAAAACCCATTGTTTTTACTATACATACACATTATATGCTTGAACTCATAGATTTTTTAAGAGGTACATATGTCAGATTATATTTATATTCGAAATAATACTGAATTTATTTATTAATCAAATATAATATTGATATAATTTGATTTACTAACATAACACTGATTGCAGCTTTTCTTTTATCTTGTCTTTTAGTCATTTTAAATTGTTATTCGACATTCTCTCTTTTTCTTTTGTCTTGTTTTCTTGTTTTCTCAATAATTTTGCATCTGGTGTGAGGTAAGTTAAATTTTTCTAAAAAATATATGAACGTTTCATCCTCCCTTCTTCTTATGGTTCTGTTGATGAGGGAAGCACAAGATGGGTATCCAGAATTTTGTATTGTTTTGGAACTGTTCATTCTCGTGGTTATAATTTTGGAGTTGGAAATGAAGAAACAAGTAAATGTTTACTTTGATTTTGGTTCGGAGATAACAAAGAACAACTCCAAAAATGTGTTCAATTTCGATTCAAAACCTAGAAAACCAGAGAGAATGAAGACTGTAATTTAGTTTAGTTTAGTTAAACCATAGTTTAGTTTTGAAATTCTCCAATTTCCAATATAAAGAAACACCAAATTGTACAAAAGAAAACTGTAAAAATCAGAAAAATTGCAAATCAGTGCTATGTTAGCAAACCAAATTAGATCAATAACAAAAAATAAATAAATATAAAAATACAGCATATTTTTTATTTTTAGAATATGAAAGTGTTACTCGAAAAATTATAACCAGGAAAATGATTATAACTCACTTGTGGGGACACTTACAGCTTTCCCTGTTTTCTTCTCTCTCAGGTAGAAATCTCCCAGAAGAAGACAAAATGGATCGATTAGAGTAAACATTGTTAATAGTTTCTACTGAAGCATTTGTGTTGTTAGTTAGCTCTGTGTGTTGGGGGCTGCAGTTGCAGTTGCAGGCTGTATGGGAGATTTGTTGTTTTTTTGATGGGATAGTTATCATGAAAAAAGCTGCTATGTAAATCTGGATGTCAGTCAGAGAGTCCTTCAAATTTCAAAATACACCACTTTTTGTGCTCTGTTTTCTCTCATTCTTCATCAAATGCTGATGGCCAAAACACACAAGGTAAGATTCTTGCCTTTTTCTAGACTTCATTGATAAATAAAGGTGAGAATATTTTTAATACCATGGAATCTATATGAAATATTATAGTACATTTGCATGGTTCAATTAACTGCTATGTAACTCACTAAAAGAATAACACTACTATAATATTCTATGTTTAGCTCAATCTATTGGGTTGGTTTGGTTCCACAATTAAAAGTACGGTAATGTGTGGCGAGATTTCAAATCATGATTTTTTTAACGTGCACAAATTAAAAGAAAATTTGTTGTACGTTCATCGTTAATAAATCACGATTTTATCACAACTGCTGAAACAAATGTAGTCTCGTGATTTAAGAAACGACTAATATACTCTTACTTCTAATAATTATAATATGATTATATTTATTAATATATATATAAATATTTTATATAAAACATGATCATAATAACACAATTATACCAAATATATTTAAAAATTCACGATTATCATATCCATTACATATCACCCGACTTCAAACATCTCATCACACTTCAATTTTACAAAATTGAATCAAACAAACTTATTATTAATTTATTGTTAACATCTAAAGGTTTATATGTATATTGTATAGGGCAGTAGTTTATATTTAAGAAAAAATTGATTTAAATCTAAATATTATCATATTATAATTTACAACTAATAGTTTTAAAAAAGGTGGGCCAAATTGCAATAATAAACATTTGGTACCTACTTACCTAATACTATAAAGAATTGTAGTTTGGCCCACTAAATAAATTAATAATAATAAATGGGCGCCAGCCGGTAAAGGCAAATGGCGTGGACGCATATGCACGTGGCTTGATAAAATGGCTGGTCACGTCACGTGTCTTGGATCTGATGCATAACCTCCACCAATTAAATGAATCCGACAAAAAGAAAAGGTTAGAATACTCCTCAAAATTTTATCTAAATATAAAGTTTCACGCACACAAAATACTCCTCAAAAGTTGGGATTTCACTAATTCATTCATTAAAGTTCCAATTTTGTTAATTACAATCTTTTTGACAATATCAAGTTCCATGTGTGTAAGAGTTGATCCTAAAGGTTTATAATTTTAACAATTAAAACATATTTGTATAGCATTATTAGTCCCTAAGATCATTACAAATCACCAAACTTAATTATTGGCAGAATTATAGTCCTCAATGTTTGTATTAAACAATTTGGCCACCTAAATTTGTATAATTAGGCGTGTATGATCATCCTCTAAGTTAGTAATGTCGAAATTGATTCCCAAAATTTGCATAATTTGGTTAATTACTTTAAATTTCCGATATACCATAATATTCTGTCATACCTGTTTAGGTCAGCATTTAACACAAAATGTCTGACATTATGGGTTTTTAGTTGGTTTAGTCGGATTTAACTTATTTGATTGGAAAAAAGAGATTAAGTTTATATAATATGTTATTTTTATTATTTTGATATATGAACAATATAAATTAAGAATTAATTTGGATATGATGTATATTTTTAAAAACTCGGTTTATTTTATTATTTTGATGCATATCCTCAACAAATCTGGTATATCCAATAAAAAATCCATGTATCAATCTACAAGGCGTAAAGTTAGTACAATTTGGTCCTCTTATCCAAAATGGTTTCTTATGTTCAACATAATAATCCCGAACACATCTAGAAGCCTATCGACAAATCACGGGATAAATAAAGTACAAAAATAACCATGGTGGTATCAATTATGAAAATGTTTAGAAAGCATGTCGGGTCATCATAGGCATATGAACTTTTTTTTGAAAGAAATCAATCAAAAAAATTATTATTATTTATTTTGAGACCAAATTTACCAACTTTATGAAATTTTGCTGATTAAATATGAAATTTTGGTGAAGAATTAGTTTAATTACTATTTTTAGCTATTAAATAGTGAAAATTTTGGAGACTAATTTATAAATTAAATATATTTGATTACTTTTTTTATTAAAACATTTAGTTTATTGTAATGAATTTGGAATTGTGTTTTATTTTTATACTGAATTGGAATTTGGTTAAATTCAACAAAATTTATGGTGAGTAATATAGCTAACGACCATTAGTCTAAGGTTCGTTCTTCCCAAATACCAAACAAAACAAAATATGGAAATATCGAATATCAAATTATCAATAAAATTGAATATTGATTCTGATCCAATATTTTTTTGGTACTGATACCGAAATATAAAAATAGTTTAGCTATTTCATTATTGGCACCAAAATATCAAATTTAAAAGCACCTAGAAAAAATAATCAAATCATTCATATCTTAAATCAAATACATAGAAAAACATTTAAAAAAATAACATTGAATCATTGATCACATTGCTCTATCAATATAATATAACAATTTTTAATTCTTATAGTTTATATTGTAATATAAGTATAGAATGTTTTGAAAGTTTTGAAAACAAATACAAAAATTATTATTATAAAATAAATGAGTAACCCTGAAATCCAAACTTGCTCACTCCCAAATATGATAAAAATTAGAATAATGTCTTAAAATCATATATTCAATCCAATATCAATGATGGATGGATCATTCGTCTATTTAAAAAGTTTAACTTATATATTTTATAAATTAATTTAATATTCGCTATATATTGAATTTTCATTTTTTGTCGATTCCAAACCAAATTTCATATAAAATCAAATACCAAACTTAATATCAAATACCAAAATATATTATTTGGACATGGGATTTAAAATTTCAAAATTTTTGACCACCTCCCATAAAGTTTCGATCAATTAATCCCTTTTATTTAATGGTATTTATTCAACGGTTGAAACTCAGTACAGAGATACCCCAATCAGCTGATTTGAAACCCGCGGGCCCAAAACGACGTTGCCGTATCTTGGCCGTTGATGGTCACCGGGATCATCCTCGAAATATCTACAGGAATATCCAGATCCAATTCCTTCGCACATTCTTTATTCTTACTGTCTCTCTTTCTATATATACATATGGGTTTACCAACAAAACAGACAGAGCAGAGGAGAAATGGCGGGTGCGGCTAACCTTTGTAAGGAAGAATTGGCGAAACTAGGGGCTAAGATCAGTTCGAGGAATCCGTTTCTGTCAAAATCTGGTGCTTCTCATGAATCGAATCAGAGAATTTGGCCAAGAGAAAGATGCTTTACAGGTTCGGGTAAGCCCGATGAGAATTTCGCTGAATCGACTGTCATCTTGCTTATTGATCGGTTTACTCCTTGTTGATCTGCAATTTCCCCCAATACCACGCACATATGTTGTATAATTAGGGTTTATGGAATTATGATGCTCGCACAAATTCTCTGGTTTTTCTTAACTTCGATCTCAATCTCCGTGTCGAGGATCTAAAATTTATCGAGGAAAATATTCAAATAAGTTTCATATAGAGAGGAAGTGGTGTCAATCTACTTAAATCAGTCAGAGATGATAATTTAATATTTGGACGAGTGGCAAATTTACAATACATATTTTGATGGTTGTGGATACACAAAATATGAAGATAATAAAATTAGTTTATTATAATTTGTATGTTTTGGTAAAATCAATTCTTAAAATTCAATATGTATCATATAATCAATCTCAAAGTTTTCAATTTAACAATTAATATCTTCAACCAAAATAAAATTTTAGGGACTGATTTTGATACATTATAGATATTATTCGTTGTTGCAAATTTGGAAGCTCAAAGTTACCAAAAACTTAAAGTTTATTAATTAAATTTGTTATTATAAATTATGTAAATTAAATTTATCAAAACTATAAATTTTGAAGACTAAATATATCATTTTCTCTTTAATATTGATATTGTTTGGATATTTATTGAGCACTTCAAGACTATACTTCTATATAAAAATCAATGTTTTCATACCGGACGGTATACTGTTCGGTACGTCAAATTTCGCTCGGTACCAGGTATTATGGTCGATTTTCGAGTTTTTTCGAGTCTGATCCAAAAAAACTAATTAAATATTAATTTTTTAAAAAATAAAATAAAATAAAATTTGGTACCGTCCGGTATACCGATCGTACCGCTCATACTGGTCCGGACCAATACGTGATTCTAGACCAATATAAAAACATTGATAAAAATAGAGAAATTTATTTCGAGAATGAGCTACAAATATGAAAGAAAGAAAAGTTAAATGCATTACAAAATATTATTATGTATGTGATATTTAATATTAGGCCAATGACAAACTAAACAAATTTAAGCACCTATTAATTATATTACAAAAAGAGTAATTTATGAGATTTAATCTATGTTTTCAAACTGCGGTCGAACCGGTTCGACCGTGAAACAATTTTTTTACAGCTGAGTTCAACGTGAATTCTCTTATTTTTTAAGTTTTTAGGTTTCCAACTTTTTGTATTATTTTCACGCCGCTTGACGCCTTGAACTTTTATCCTCCAAAATCTTGCTATGAAATTTCAACTCCCTCTTCTTGTTCCAGCCGCAAGTAGGATCCACAGCAGCACAGATGAGTACTTGACTTGAAATCATTGGTTGTTCCGGTACATTTGATATTTACTCATATCCACGAAAAACTCTTATTTTATTCTACTTATGTTTTGGGTAAATGAAATTAATAATTTACATTATTTACTGGAGTTTGGAATACATGTTTTTTGGTAGATATTCAATTTTGAAAATCGTATGTTTTTGCTGAATTTGTGTGCTTCATACCTAAATTTCAATTTTATGTTGATGCTTGTTGTATTGCTCCATACTTACCTTGATTTGTTTTGGAAATTGAATAATTAAATGTATTTTATTATAAATTTAAGTGTATTACATTGATTTATTTTAATTATTGATTTAAAAGATATGGAAAAGAATGAATTGCCACTCCTACTGAAAATATCATTTCCTCTCAAACTACTTATGCTCATCGTGCAAGAACTGATCCAGCTTGGAATTATGTTATTCAACTAGTTGAGGAAAGTCGTCAAGTTTTGTGTTGTATATTATGTAATAAAAAATTATATGGAGGAGAGATTCATAGAGTAAAAAAACATATTGCGGGCAAAAAAAGGGGATGTAAGAGCATGTTCGAAAGTGAATAATGAGGTGAGAAAAGAAATGGAATTATTCATACTATAAGGATCTTCAAATAAAAGACGTGTATCAAGTGGCTTAAGAAATTTCTTAGAAGATTATTACCAAAGTAGTGAGGTGTTGAAGAAATAAGTGAAATGAATGCTAAAGATTCAAGTGGTAGTAGACCATCAAAAGAAAAAGGCACAAAAGTCCAACCAACTCTTAAAAAAATTTGGATTGGGAAAAAAACCGTCGTAAAAACTAATTCTGAAATTGTTAAGTTTTTCTATGATACATATATTCCTATTAATTGTTGCAAGTCTCCATATTTTCACTCTATGATTAAGGCAATGTATGTGTTAAGAGATGGATTCAAACCCACATCTTATCATGAGATACATGTATTTTTATTGAAAAAAGTCAAACAAGAATTGCAGATTTGGATTGATACTATTCGACTTGGAAGGTCAGAGGTAGGTTGTACAGTGATGGAGATGGTTAGACATATGAAAGATCACGATCACTTATTAACTTCTTAGTTTACAATTCTCGTGGATCTATTTTTTACAAATCAGTTGATGTATATGATAAATACAAAAATGCACAACTTCATTTTATTTGTTTCGAGATGTAATTGAGTGGGTTGGAGAAAAACATGTTGTTCACATTGTCATAGATAATGCAGCTAAATATGTAGCTACGGGACGTTTAATTGAAGAACATTATAGTTCAATTACTTGGTCTACATGTACTGCTCATTACATCAATTTGATGATGAAACATATAGGAAAATTGCGATGCATTAGAGAAGTTGTTGAACAAACATATAAAATTTCTAAGTTTGTATATAATCACATTCAGTGGTTTGCATGGTTGAGAAAGACTAGTAGTTGGAGAGAAATAGTCAGACCGACTGAGACTAGATTTGGCACGACTTTCATTGCATTGCGAAGCTTTGTTAAACGTCGAGAGGACCTCGAGGCATTAGCCCTCCATAGAGAATTTGTTCTGTCAAATTTAGGAAAATGAGAGTTAGGTTTGGAGTTCAAAACAATAGTGAAAAGTGATGGATTTTGGAATTATTGTTTAGTTATTGTCAAAGCATTAAAACCATTTATGAAACTATTGAGGTTGGTTGATGGTGACAAGAAACCAAACTTTGGATATCTCTATGATGGCATAGATAAAGTTAAAAAAACAATTATGTCCACTTTTGAAAATTACGAAAGACTATACGCACCATTCACTATGATTCTTGAAATTCGTTAGGTTACAAAATTAAAAAAAGATCTTCATGCCGCTGCTTATTGACTCAATCCTCAATTTCAATATGATCAAACCATCATGCAAAGATAGAAGTCGTAATGGATGATGTTTTGGATGTCATTACTAAGAAAGAAACAGTGGATATAAATGTGTACTTGGAATATATAAAATTATTTCTGTTGTGGTCAAGAAACCATAGGTATCAACAGTCGTTCGGTTCACAATAAAACGACTTTCGCTTTAATTTGTTTGAATTTGGAAGACTGTCTGAAATGGAAGCAAGCAAAATACACAACGATTTATTGTGGAAAACCCCTTGAAAAAAGGGAAAAAACAACCTGATTAAAAGCTAGAAATGCTCTTTACCTATATATTAATCGAACAGTTTATATTACAAACAGATAAGACTAATGAAAATGACTAAGGTAATAAGAAAGCGCAAGAAGAGAAATTGACAGAGTAACAACATATTTCGTAGATCCAAAAGGTCCTTATGAGCTTGTCATTAAGCCATGTATTTATAGATGAGAAAACGCATGTGAATTACGCTATGTAACCGCCTCTGACAAAGTCGTTTTCCCACGCTGGAAAACGTGGCTATGCCCGAAGTGCGAACAACGTGAGCAGACCCAAAACGTGGAACTCATACATGTGCCTGTAGCGTAGGGCACGTGAGCTGTAACTGTTTGGATCGATCCAATGGGTCGGTCCCCGGGTCTCTGAGTTATACTCAACTCCATATTCGGTCCTAAAACACAAGTGGGCCTTCTGGCCGGTTATTTCAAATGGGCCAAGTTAAGAATCTTGGGTCGCGTATGTTCGTTTCTTATCATATGGACTAGTCTGATATCATTGGGCCTTATCTAATACGGGGTATCCGGTCCTGGAACCCTCTTCAGTAATAAATTGAAAAGTTTCGGACGTTCTATTGTCATAGAAGTTAGCCAGAACCAAAAACATTAAACCATGTTTGTTTAAAAATTGCTATTTCGCAATCAATCCATTTATTCATATTAATTTACATTTGTCTCCTAATTTATTTTATATTTTTAGCTGATTGGTGGCAGTTGTTCGGTGGAAGTGCACATGAGTTGAAAAAAATTGCTATTAAGATTCTTGGTCAAACAAGTTTACCTCAGGTTGTGAACGGAATTGGAAAATGTTTGATCAAATACATACGAAAAAAAGGAACAAATTAGAACATTCAAGATTGAATGCCCCAATGTTTGTGCGCTACAATCGAAAACTTACAGACATGTCCTCTTTAAAATTATGATGTTTATTTAGTTTTTTATTCTTTTTTCTTGTTTACCAGAATTCTTGTTATTATTATTTATTGTTTAACTATAAAATCAATCATTGCAGATGGCATTCAAACAATGAACATCTTTGTCCAATTGATCTTGATAATATAGAGCATATTGATGCATGGGTTTCAGGGAATTTAGGAGATTCATTAGATGACGTCGAAGATATAGATGTGATACTCTCCGAAGAAATAGAACCTCCAATTTATGAGAACGAGGATGAAGTTCATGAAGGTGTAATTTTCTACATATAAAGTTTCATTATTATTATGTTGTTTCAATACTAACATTTCGTTTTACTTCAATTCAATTTTAGGATCATTACCGGATTTTGGAACTTTGAGATTCACATGATTCCAAGAGGAGTGAAAAAGTAGGGATTTGGAGACATGAGTATTCTATTTGAAGAAGTGATATTATGATATCAACATGACTATTTTAGTATTTTTCCTATTTCATCTTATTCTATGATAATGATACTTGATTTTGGAGTTGTTTATGAGTATGATGCTTAATTTGCAATGGTTTGTTGTCACTTGAGAATTTATGCTTTTGAGCCAAATCTTTCAGCAACATATTAGTAATTCGTTATGTTCTTCATGGAGCTATATATTTAACAATGTGATACCATGGAAGTCAAATATACATTAAGAGTTAATGCAGTAGATTTTTTACTTAATTCCTCTTCAAATTCAAAGCTTGGATTTATGGGAATGAATTGGGTTGAGAATAGCTCTAAAATTTTTTTGAGTTGGAATTGCCTAAGAAAAATCCAACTATCAATAGAGGATGATTCTTAGTGAATCAGATATTTTTCGGTTCAATAATATATACTGATTTAAAAAGATAGGATTTAATCATTTAATTGAAATGATGCATGAACCAGAGTCTAACATGACGATTTGCTTAATTTCAAAGGCTGGAAACCCATTGGGCCAATTTTATGGGCTTTTAGATACCGATCGTAACTATTGACACCAGAGACAGGAAATTGATCAGATTTAGGGTTTTAGAGGAGGAATCACGAAGGTGAGGCGAAGATGTTTCCCGGTATGTTCATTCGGAAGCCCGACAAGGCGGTGGCAATGAAACAGCTTAAGAATCATGTGCTTATGTTTGGAACTTGGGTTGCGGTCATTAGAGTCGCGCCTNCATATGCAGCTGACCAAGTTGCAACCACCATTCTTCTCAACTGGTTTGTGACATTTTGGACAAGGCTTTGTATGGACAGTAATCCAATTAATAGTCTCAGATTCATCACGGCATTTTCTTGTCCATTGCTCCCACATCAAACACGAACAAGGAGAATGCGCTTCTGCTAAGCAACTGAAACAAAATTGTAAGCCACAAGAGCATTCAACCTCACAAACTTCATCTCTGTCCACTCTGATTGCATTTCCACAATGGGGTACACTGGGACACCATTTGACAATTTTGTTGTCTTCGATGTATGATTCAAGAAGAAAGCGGTCAAATTTTTCTGCTACTTCCGGTTCCCTTAGATGCACTAACTTTCGAATTACATCTTCATCACATATATCATTGCATTTATCTGACATACACCTAATCCGCTTACTCTGTCCCTCTTTTATTTGAATGAGGAAGTGCTCCGTCCAACCTAATTTTTTTTAACAAATGTACACAACAATTAAAATTTATAGCCACAATAGGAACATGACGCTAAATTTTAAAAAATGAGGAAATACAACATGAAGAACAAAAGGATGAACTTAAAAAATCATTGCACTAGAAGGAACGCCTGAATGCAAAATATTGTCCAAAACAAATTAGGCTTACAGTTGTTGCAGAAACAGTGACCACAATCCATTGTCGTAGCATCCTTTACAAGCACGTCATCCATGCAGATTGCACACATCATTTTTGAAGTGGATTCAGTCTTGTTGAGGTTACAAGCCTTTCCCACTTTAACACCTGCCTCAAAAAACACGCGAGATCTCCCATTCTCAACGTAAACAGCTATCAACTTCTCAATATCCCACCGGTAATGAATAAGTAGTGTTCTGGCATGATGTTCCCTTACTAACAAAACCTCCATAACCCTTTGCAAATCTTCTTTCTGCATAGACCAAATCATTCCAGCCTTAGGAAAGAAAGCGTACAGCATAGACTCCAAAATAGTGTGCCACAACACAAATATCAAAAAATCTATATATAAGTAGCTAAAAGGGCATAACAAACGTTACAAAAATTCCGTAACCCGAAAGATAAAAGGCCTGGAATAATTGAAACACCACCAACATAAAAAGATTTGTCTACATTAAAAAGTGCATACACACCAATTTTTGTAAAGGGATATAGAATCATGGAAACTTTCAATACCTGGGCAGCTACCAGCGATTCCTTTGTGATCACCTGAGTTTATACAACAAGAGAACACCCAAAATCAATTTTTTCAAACCCAAATACAAAAATACCCAACAAAACTTCGGTTAAATATACTATCCCATTTCATGCAATAAACAGACAAGGAAACTAAACAAAATAACGATGGGGTCACCCCCTACTTCCAATAAAACGAGATTATTAACATACATTTTAGAAATAATAAAACAAAAAAACCTTGCAAATAGAGGCTGTGGAGGAAACAATCGAAGAATGTGTTTCGTTTTCAATTCCTTCAAGCGTTATCGTTTCTTCATCAGATGAACAACAATTATATTCTTCACTATCACTCTCACCGTTTACAAAATAATCTTCCTCCATAATCCAACACTGATTTGATCACACCCTCCACTCTAAAAAAATGTTTACAGAATTACGTCGGACAACCAAATACGATCGTCACCGAATCATAGTCGCTAAAGAAAAAAACCCGAAATTCTGCGGCGATTGAAGGGTGAATCCACGGCTAAAAAACAGCAGCGTGAGTCAAGTGAGGAAATCGAGTCGTTTGGTGAAGTCCGAATTACAGGCGATTTAAAGGGGATAGAATCATAGATACAGTAACTTAGTCATTTATTGATGAGGTTTGAGGTTCCCTAAACCTAAACAGAATCTATGATTTAGTCAAAAAGTCGTTGAGATTATTTTTCCTAAAGCATCTCTTTCCTTCTTATAATATAATTTAGTATATATTTCTCNTGATAAGGGTTGTGTTGGTTTTGAAGCTTCTGTCAAAATCTTCGGCTTTTCTGATGAGTCGACTTCAGCAGAAGAAGGGACAGCTTCATTCAAGCCTGTGCCTGTGCCTGCGCCTGAGCTTGGGGTTGGAGTTGGAGAAGTTGGTGGTTTCAAGTCTTCGTAGCTGCAAAAAAAACAGTTCAAGTTAATGAATGCTGTAGTTCACAATATACCCCAAAAAAACCACAGCTTTTTTCCAGAGATCAGGATTCAATCTTCTGATGCACAGTTGTCTAAAAAACTAGTTCCTTTTACGTAAAAAACTCCGACAAAAAACTAGCCGTGCAACACTCGGAGACAATTGCTAACTCACCACACGTATGGAGACTGAGGAGTTCCCTTAGAAGTTGTTTTAACTTGCTCATGTGTCTTCAACTCTAATGTGCTTTCAGAAACAGGAACTATTTCTTCCAAATTCTAACAGCACAACAACGAGTTCTTATACTTTACATGGATTTATGAAACAGAAAGTTTAAAAGAAGTTAAGATACCTTGGGAGGAAAAACTTGTTCTCTTTTGGAAGGTATTTTCTTAAGAAGATCTTCAAAGGGAAGTAAAGGAGCAGTTGTTTCTGCTACAACTTCCAATATTTTACAGTACGATAAGCTGCGATTTTTCGCCATGAATGCTGTGAGTTCTGCTACCTGAAATAAGCAGACAACTCAGATAAATTCATCGTTAGTTCCTGAACTTGCATTTTGTTCCTGAGCAATACTTCTTTTTCTAGAAAATCATTAATAACCATTCAGTTAACTGAAAAAATGATCTAAAGAATTTCAATTTGAATCCACTGAACACCAAAAAAAGCATGCATCGGTGAAATGATTATTGAAAGGAAAGAACCTGGAGGTTTGAGACTAGACCACCAAACAAAGTGTCCTCTTCGGATAAGGTAATGTTGTGAGTTTCCTTGAAAGAATCAGTAGGCCGTTCCATCCCACCGGGTCTCACTATCTACAGATGCAATTGTGACTTGTGTATCAAAAGAGGCTGATCGAGTCGATGTAACTGATTCGACTGTGAACACTATGTAAAAACATCAGTTGTCAAAGCTGGTAAGGGGAACTCACAGTGTAAGGAATACCACTAGCAAGAAGTGCTTCTTCAGCTTTTCTTTTCCATACAAGGACTCCCCAGAACAAGCTTATGGAATATGCGGCATATAGTTATCTCTAGAAGCAAAAATATGAATTGCAAAGAAAAGGCTTGTTTTCGTCCTACTTTCATTTTTCAAATGCAGATTTTTCCAGTTGAGCTCTAGAGATAAACCCTTAAGCTCTAACGCCTATACATACTCTTGTTTTGGAGTTGCATATCACTAGACTTATGACTCTAGTGGTAGCAGATTTTTTCCGGTAAATTAAGCATTTCTTTGATAAAGTATAGCTAAAAACCACGTGGGAAAAAAAGCTGAACGAAAACAAGCCCAATAATAAAGATTTGGAATTACTTCAAAATGGCAGCAGGAAATCCAACTTTATTTGTCCCGAGAGAAGTCACCAAAATGAAGTGTGTGACTTTTGCAGAAATTGCTGCAATTGAAAAATGAGCAACATCTTTCACATTTTGTCATCAAAACTAACAATGTTTTTCAATAATAGCAGATTTTGATCCAACCCTATTAAGAAATTGATTTCCAAAGATAATGTGGATGCATAAAGTGTGTGCATCTAGCTGATTCAGAAAACAAATAAAAAAACCAAGTCAAATGTAAAAGTAATACGATAATCTTACCTGCAACAATAAGGTTTTCGGTTGCCTTGTAATCGATTCGATAAGGTCCAGTAATATCGAGAATTTCCTTCTCACTAGCACCAATACAACATATGACAGTCGATGAACTGCCCAAAGCAGGGATAATCTGGTCTGGTATCTCTAAGTCACACTCCACAAGCTCCAGCTTATCTGCATCTGGGCTAAATATCAAGGAGTTACAAATGATATTGCACTATTATGGGGTGTGTTGATAAGAAAAACAATTAAAGAAGACAATATCCTTTTGATTTCATAAGAACAATAAGATACAAAACACTCCCGGATTTTATGAGGCATGTTTCTAAAATGTAGACCTTCAATGACCCAAGACCCCCACTACAGACCCTCGCTTTTTGTAAAATGTTGTGATAAAGATCGGTTCAAGAATACATATGACAAAAATCACCCTATACGCATATAAACAATAATTGACAAGCAAAAGTAAATATTCCCAAACTCACACTGATTTTCTCCTTCACTCTCCACCTTCATATTCTTCACACTCTGTTTTGATAAGTAAACAAAAATTTCATGATTACTTCCAAGACAATTTCCATTTCAATAACAGCTAAAAATTTGAAAAAAATCATACTTCAACAAGGGTTGCAGCTCTCTCAACACTACGAACACCAGCACGGACTTTGAATCCTAGTTTCAAGAGCTCCCTATTGGAAATAACACCATTTTACAGATTTTTATTTGATCATAGAGTTCAAATTTTAAATCCCAGAAGCATCAAAAGGAGATTCAAAGTTAACCTCACGGTTCTTGAACCTACTTTTCCAGTTGCTCCAGCAACAAACACAAGGTTATCATCCTTTGGACCAACATCAGTTGAAGCCACAATATAATTGGCCTGTGATTTTGCTTTTGCTTTTTCTGTTCTTGTTCCTTTACAAATTCAACAGTTACATCATAAGCCATCGAATATATTCAAGAAATGGATTTTTTTAAAGAATAATATCTCATAATTTGTCCCAAAAAATCATTAGATCATGGCCGATAAGATGAGTTTTTCAATTAGCAACAAATATCGATCGAAGATGATTTAGAAAATAGAAAAACAATATACACCAAAAAAAGAAATACAACTCATTCTCTTAAATTAGCTTCAAAATTCAGCCATTGCTTCGTCCATTTCAAGTCTTCGCACGGTAATGATCATTCATTTATTCTAGGATTAAATCAAGAAATCCAACACGAAAAATCCATACCTTTTGCTCCAACTCTCAAATCGAAGTGTCTGAACCCCGTGGTAGCTGAGCAGATTCTCTTGTTAAAAGGACAACTAACGACTGATTTCCGACATGAATATGGTTTGCCTGATAAAGCATTCCGATGAACGGTGCTTACCGTCGGAGATTGAATGCACCGTAGCTCCATCACAGACGGAGTTTGCTTAGATAAGATAACTGCTCTCTTGTTATATGAAAATGGGGGCCATGGGTACTTTATTTTATGGTCATCGATTATTAAGCTTTTATTTTATTTTCCATAAAATTCAATACATATGCCCAAATTATTATGCTATTAAATATCAACCCTTTAAACCCATTACATGAACCGTACTGCCCAGTCTACATGAAACATCTGAAGGGACAATGTTATTAATATTATTTTAGCTATTATTTCAAAAACATTAATGAATAGAATAAATTTCATTTTTTGTACTTCAAGTTTCCTAGATTCATGATTTACATCTATCAATTTAAAATAATATAAATTAAGTATCTTAACTTTATATTATTGTCATTTTTTGTACTTAAATATATTTTAAACCATATTTTGGATATTTCTAACTATATTTATTTCGTAAATGAAACTTCAAATTCAGTAATATCTTGGTGTTATACTGCTCGTACATGATTCGGGAAAAATCTATATTTTTGCGCTATACCACTCAACACATTATTATTGGGTTGAAACATAGGTTTTGTCAGGTTCGAATAAATAAATAATCAAAATATTAATAAAATATTAATTATTTAGATTTTTAAATATAATAATTATATATATATTCGTATAAACTGCGTCCCATATATCATATGGCCCGAACAACTACAAAATTTCGGGTTGTTATATAAACATTGATATTTAATTCTTTCATATTTTGATATTTTCAATTTATGTATTTTATATGAAAACACTACAAATCAAGAATTAAAACTTAATATTTTGAATTAATTTATATATTCCTAATCAAATAAATTAGGCAATTGAAAATATAAAGTAATAAATATTATTTTTTCTATAACGCTTAGAGATATATAACGATTTTTAAATTAATACAAAATAAAAATGAGAAAATTGCATAAATAACCCCCAACTTACGAGCGGTATAAAGGTCATGCCCTCCAACTTATGAAATTGCAGGAATGACATCTCAAGTTATCAAAACAGTTTGTTTTTTACCCCTGATATTTAACACATAATTTTCCGTTAAGTTTGCAAACATTTTTCGTTGGCATTATTCGTTCTCAATGTTCACAAATTATGCAAATAAGACTTTTATACGAAAAATTATAAAAAATTGATACTTCAAGTTCGAGAAATGTGCATCCATACGTAAAACAATAACAATGTCGTAGAGGGTCAATATCAAACGGTATTGTTCACTTGAGGTGTCTTACATGCATTTAATTAAAGTTGAAGTATCATATGTGCATAATTTTATTAAATTGAGATGTCATATTTGCATATTTTTATTAACTTGTTGTGTCATATTTGCAATTTCGTAACTTGAAGGATATGCATTTTACACCGCCCGAAAGTTGAAGGGTCACCAGCAAACGTCACCTAAATAAAAATACTTAATTTATATTGTTTTTTCCTTAAAATATTCAGTTATTGGATGGTTCTTTGTATCAGTAAATATATATTTAGTTTAAATATGAAAAGATATTCGTAAAATACACATATTCATTGGAATATAGTTATCATTCCATAACTTCTAATGCAATATTTGAACATGTGACTTTATAGACTGTATTACATAAATAACACATTAATTAACCACTCGCAATAAAAGGTTTAGATATTTTTCACTTTGTTCATACAAACATCAATATAGTTGTCTTCCTTAACAACTTGTCTGAACCAGGCCACGTTTTAAGCCAATTGTAATGCTTCTTCACTCTTGATATCAAAAACCATTTCAAGGACATCTTCTACAACCTGTAAGAACACAAAATTTAAGTGCATTGTATGTCTTGTATTCATCTCTAGCGAAGAAAATGATGTGAATTAAGCAAAATATGTAAAGCTTAGTGTCTATTTGTAAGCAATTCAGCTTCTAACAGCCACTCAAGTGTCAGAACAGAAGCTGAATCACTTCAAAACGCTGTATTAGATTGGGAGGAAGAATTAACCTTATCGGGAGTAGATGCACCAGATGTGACGCCGATTGTTATGGGGCCTTTAGGTAGCCAGTTTTCTTTCTCCACAAGTTCACCATGCTGAGTAACGAGGCCGAGGTTAACAAGATTGTTCGGTGTGAAATATATTCAAGAGAAGAGAATGTCATGAAAGGTACCAAAAGTTTGTAGCTAATTTTGTTTCCTGGGCCTATTCTTTTCTCACTATCGACCCAATACGAGGGGATCCCTCGCAATTCCGCAATTTCCTGCAGGTGTGATGTGTTGCTTGAGTTCCACCCACCGACTACGATCATGAGATCTACATGCTCTTCAACAAGCTTATACATTGCATCTTGCCGTTCCTGTGGCCCGAGGGGGAAATGAAATTCAATAGTAAGTTTCTTATCACATTGTTGTGCAGATTTTAGTATCTTCAAGTGCACTTTGTATATGAACTCAATAGCTCCAGAATGAAAGCTTTAACTTCAAGAAAATAGAAATTACCTGAGTTGCATCACAAATGGTATTGAAACTCATGAAATGTTCGTCGATATGTCCCACACCAAACTTGCGCATCATTGTTCTTTCGACTAATTTTCCTGCAGAATAGATATTCAAGTTGTGTAATATGATCATGTAGAGAAAGACATTAGGGAGTTTTATTACTAACCAATCTCCTCTGTTTCGCCCTTTAACATTGTAGTTTGGTTTGCAATACCAACTTTTATGAGATCTTCATCAGGATTAAACCCTTTGGATATTGCATTCTTAAATTTCTGCAAACAAAACATTGCATCATTACAAGAAAATATAGGGTTTGTTCCGAAGATCTAATTTCTTTTTGAAAACTTGAAGTTCCCACAATCAACATTCTCTTCGTATTGTAACCCGATTCTCAAATTTAAACGACAAGATACTTCAATATTCTAGTCCGAAAATCGAAAATAGTTGTAATAGAGCAAAGTTAAAGAATGTAAAACACAAAACCTTACTTCCAAAAAGGCTTCTTTGGTTGAACTTGATCCATCAAGTTCACCGCCCAAAATGTAATCACACACATATGTTGCCTGCAATACAATACGCTCTTGTATTAAAAACACTGATCTCATTACTAAATAAAGTTATAATAAAGCAGAAAACCAGACATAAATACCTCTTCCATGTTCTTTACAATAATATACTTCCCTGCAAAAGAAGCAGTAGCTACAGTCTCTTCATGCGAATATTTACCATGGATAATTGAAGTGTGTTCTCCTTTCTTGTGCTTTTCAACTGAATTCCAGACCTTTTTTG
>RWGZ01001515.1:0-26140 GCA_009725065.1 Utricularia reniformis
CACAATTTTTCATTCAGAAAATTGAACATTTTTTTCATTGCTCTGCAAAGTTCAACCAGCATTACCCTTAGCCGGCTTTCGAAGCCCAGTAAAGAGATCTCTTCTTTTAGTTGGCAGAATTACCATCTCCAGCAATGCTTGCTTTGCCAACTCAAGTCCAGCTAGAGGAGAATCACGTCAACTCACACAAAAATGGGAAGAAAACATTAACAAAAATGTGGCCCCTAACCAATGTCTTCCCATTTGACTGAAGGGCTTCTGTCAATGATCACAGAATTGATAATTTCCACTAATTTGGCATCGTAGCTACCGCCAGATAAAGGCTCAGTTTTTGGCAAAGCTGCCTTATTAACCTGACTCCTCGTGGAATTGGTAGTGCTGGAAGAATTTTTCACTATTTTTCTTCTTGTATCAGCAACTGAAGTTGAAATTGAAGCAATATCTGCCTTCTGTAGTATCATTGAAGTTGCATACATGGATTAGATAAAAACTAAACGCAAAATAGATGCTTTATGTATGCACTTATTAATTCTAATCTATGCAATTCTATCCCATATTACAATGTTGAATTTGAGACATACTCATTTAGAACAGTGAGAATACCTTGGTTCCAGATGAAGATCCACCTGAAATGATGGGATATATAAAGTCACTAAGTTTACTTTAACACAGGGGATGAAACAGATGAGTATAATTTATAAGGCAATATAAACCTGATCTTTGAACCAAAATACGCAATCTTTCTGCTACTTGGGCCTGCCATTTTGATATCTTTTCACGATGAGATTTCACCTTCTCGAGTTCACTGTCGGAGTTTTAGGAAAATCAAAGCAAACTTCTTGACATATAAACACCAAATTAAGTTTCTGAAACATGATAAATTCACATGCCAAGATATTAACAGGGTAAAATCTACGTTTCTACTTAAAATAAAATGCATCTAGTACCTAGATGAGATGTAAGAAGGAGTTGGAATGGAAATTCCTTCACTTAATATCTTGTGCGAATTTTGATAATGTGAGATGGCGTCATCTACTAAACCCCATTCTTCAGCACGAACGGCCTTATCAATCTCCACTTTAGCAAGATCAAAGTAGCCCTTAAGCTTACCGGCCGTCCTCTCGTTCCCCGTCAAGACCCCTCCATCGGTTTCCATTCCTTTCCCAACGCCGTTGTTAGGGTTGTGCAGGGATTGAACCGAATCGAAGACGATCGAACTAAAATTATCGATTATCTCTTTGAGAAAACTCATTTCTGTAAGAAATCAATCAAGTTGTTATTCATTCAGGAGATTAGAGCCGAAAAAAACATTTGCCCACCTATTCACGCAACTTCGTAGCATCCTGTTCTTCAGAATTGAAAACTCAGAAACCCTTTTTCTCCAGAAAAAAACTAGTGATCACGCCAATCCAACTGTTTCCTGCAAAGATTATTGCTTTTGAAAATCCAAACTCTTTCTTGAAGAATTGCAAGTTTTGATCCTCAAACAACGTCGACAAAACTGGTTAACTGGATCTCATGATTCTCATCTCCGATTTGATGTAGAAAATTTGAGGTCACTTTGACTTTTATTTCTCGGACAATCGAGTTCCAAGAGAATCTGCATTTTCCAACCTTATGAAATATTTAGCAACAATAATAATTAGCATACTAAAATGTTAATTAAGACATGTTAATGACATATAACATTTTTTAAAAAAAATAAAAACATAAACAAAAATAATAAAATATATAGTGAAAAACGATAATTAATAATTTAATATACAATAATATGACATATGAGAATTGATTAAATAAATATATAATAAATAATAAAGTAATTAAAAGGAAAATTATAAAATAAAAATATTTAAAAATATAATATAAATTTAAAAGAAATACCCTACCAGGAAGCTTCTATCTATTAAACAATAAATGATATAATTTCATAAAAAAAGATATAGCTTTCACAATAATAAAGAATAAGTAGTAAATTAATTAAGTAAAGTGAATCGAAAAGAATCGAATGATTTACTCGAACATTGATGAGACATAAAACCGATGTCAATTTTATTTATGAAGAGAATTTAGTCTGATTCTCAATTAACTTATATCTCTATTTTCATTTTTGGATATACAAAATTTCAATTTCCAATAAGAATTTAAATATTTTATATTTGAAAAAATAAATTAATAAAATGAATTCGGTATTCGATAAATTACTGAATTAAATACTGAAATCGTAAAAAAATGAAAACTAAATTTAAAAATTCATATTCAATAATGAAAATAATTTGATATTCGGATTCGGTAATAGATTAAAATCGAATAGTGAACATCAGCCCGATAGGGTAAGCCCTAGTCGGTAGAAACGTTTCAAGAAACCCTGCGACGGAAGAGAAGACGCAGTCAAGCACAGGGAATCTACGGTGAGCTTCAATGGCGATGGCGAGTCGCCGTTGTGCACAAATGCTGATTCGCCATCATCAGTGCTTCAAAAGCCTGACCACAATATCCCGCGATATATTTCATTCTCCAGCAAATGCACTTCATGGATCTCTTGCCTCAACGCACCTCCGCGAATCCCTTGTTCCTTGTGATGTTCGTTCCTATTCTTTCCAATTTAACCATCATTTCTGTACGAAACATTCCGATGAGGATGATAATTGGCAAGATGATTCTAGTGAAGGGGAGGAATCATGTGATGAAGTTGAAAGCCCTGTTCTTACTGCTGAGGGCAAAGAGACTGAAGCTGCTGAAATCGGATACAGAGTCATTGGCCCACTTCAGAAAACTGACCAGGTTTTCAGACGTTATCGACCGGTATTTGCAGTAGTCCAGGTCATGATGCCAAAGCTTTGTTTTTTCGTCATTTATCTTGTGGATGTTGAGTGACGCTTTTTGCTGATTTTATTTCTGTTTCTTGCATATGGTTTCTCTTTTTCTTGATAATTTTCAGATTGGTTCCCATCAATTCAAGGTGAGTAATGATGACTGTATCTACACTGAGAGATTGAAGTACTGTGATGTCAATGAAAAGGTTAGTTTTCCATTCGTTGTTTGGGTAAATTCTCTCTTGCTTATGCATAGTTGTAATATGGCTTGTTGTTGTTTGTTTAGTTTTTTTGTCTTGTTGATTACATTATTTCATAGATCATTAGGGGTTTTATATGATTGAATGATTGTGTTGCATTTGACATTTTTTTTCCATCTCCTTTACCAGTTATTGCTTAACAAGGTTCTCTTACTTGGTTCAAAAACTCAAACAATTATTGGCCGACCACTGTTGCCTGATGCAGCTGTTCATGCAGTTGTTGAGGAGCATGTAAGATAAATTATTTACTAATTGAGCTATAGTATTTTTTGCTTGTTGAGTTAATATCATCTCCCGTGCTTGCGTAATATATGCAATGGCAAATGAAATTGATCATATATCTGAATCTTTGAACTGTATAGTCAGCAATTGCCCTTTTTTTCCTGGAGAGGAGTGTGGGTATGAGAATTTATCTTCACATTTTAAAATCAGGATAGCTGATTGTATTGTTTGTTGGGTTCACTGAGCTGAACGAAGCACATATTTTTACTCTATTATTTGCTTTAGCGAGTTATTGTACTCTTGTGTTTCTGAATGTTCTGCATCGTGACTCTGGGCTTCTTCTTCAGACCAAAATTTCTTTCGCAGAGATTTGATAATTATGTTTTTAAAGGAAGTGATGGAATTTATATGTTTACTGAGTTGTATCGTAAAATCTTTACGTTTCTCGTACTCATTTGCTCATAGGCATTAGATGCAAAGGTGATCGTATTCAAGAAAAAACGAAGAAAGAACTATCGAAGAACAAAAGGGCATCGACAGGTAATGAGTGATGATGAAGTCATTTTAATATGTGCTCTCTGGTTCACTCTTTTGTTTGGATGATCCATTTTGCAGGAACTAACTAAATTAAGGATCATAGATATACAAGGAATTGATGTTCCAGAATCAAATGAACCTGTAAAGAAGGAGAAGAAACAAAAACTAGAAACTCTTCCCCATCTAAAAATACCATTAAAAACGCAGAAGAAAGATTGGCTTCCTACTGCATCCTAGCCAAATTTTCTGGTATGTCTTAAGCTGCTGCTTGTAAGATGCCTTTTTTACCTTCTTTTGAATAGCTGAATTAGTGTCACAGACGACAAATGACTTATTTATAATCACTTGATTGAATATAGCTTTTCGTACCGATTTGATCGATAACATTTTCAACAGGTCGAACTTGAAAGTCGGATCGGTGTAGTTGGAATGTGAATTTGATTCACAGTTCGACCGATCCAGAAAATGACGTGTTTGGCTCTTGAATTTGTGTGATTTTGGTAAAATTTGGTGCCATTACTTTAATTTAGTATATGGAGTTACCATACTTTGATCATTTTGATAAAAACGACCCCCAAAATTTTCCAAATTTACTTACTAATACAAATTATGTATACTTAAATGTCATCTGTCTATTTTGAATGGCAACTATAGCCGTCAAGTATATTTTGTAGTTTTTAAAAATTAAAATGAAGAAAGGATATAAAATATATGTATATTCTAGTAATATGAAATACAAATGTTATTACATAAGTATGAATGTTCGAAGACTAGGTCAACTGTTCAATTTCTACTATTTTATTTGTAAGAAACTTATCTTCTTTGATATTTTGGATAATTGCATGGAATTCAATGGCTGAGATTAATGGGCCCCTATTATATTAAAGTGTATGGTCCAGATTTTTTTAGATTTCCACATTGGATTAATCGATGAGATCAGATAGAGATTATAGCGACGAATCAACGGCTGAGGTTGAATATCGGAACGCCAGTACAATTCAATGGTCAGAATGAGGAATGATNCGCCATCAGCAGAAAGAAGATCAACGAAATAAACTGTTTTATCACAAGCTTTGCATTTATCAAGAGTTCCAGTAAATGCAGACATTTTTGTCTTCTCTTCTTACATTTCCTTATGTCGGGACATCCTCAATGTAATAGATTTTAGGTTTTTGTTTGTTTTTTTCGACAATAATGAGCTTTCAATATCTGCCTTACAAGTGGTTGGAGATTAGATCGCCATCCATATCAAACAATGGATGAGGATTGAAAAATTTTTTGTGGTTTCCTTAGAAAAAGGTGTTCAAAGAGGCATATTAAAAAATGAGAAAATGACGATCTTGATATAAGGAAATGACGGTCTTGAGAAAATGACGATCAAAGAGGTATATTAGCGTCTGCTATTGCATTTTACTTATTAATAAATGAGAAAATGATGGTCTTTATACTCGTAATTTGATTGTGGAGTGAGTGAAACAACTATTCAAACATCATTGTGAATGCCCTTGTGAATGATCCCACGAATCAATAAGATTTCAAAAACTAATATATGAAATTCCATAAATGGCCACACCGAAAATATAGACGATATTACACATTCTCGAATCCATTATATCGACTTATGGTTCAAATTCATGTCATTAGTACTTAGAGTACGAATGACGAAGACACGATATTGTAGGCCTTTGCAATATCAAATTTCATAAGGTCAACAACTTCTACCTATGTTAGGTGCAATTGAGAACTATTAAGAATAGATCGACCTTTGATGGTAGTCATTTGGTATTCATTGAAAGAAATCAAAAGAGATTGAAATGAAATCATTCTTTCATCATATTGAAATAAATATACGTATATATATATAAACAATAAGACTAAATGGGAACCTTAAGCTAATCTACATTAATTACAATATTCACCTATTTATTTCCTAACACATATTGAATGAATTATTTCTCAATTTAATACTCCTACTCAAGTTGGTGCTGATCTTGTTTTAAAATATTTTTTCGGATATCTGATTCGTCATATTTTTTTAGGACATGAAAAGTTACGAGGTTGAGTCCACATTGTGCAGACATATGTCATTGGGAGAGCAAAGCTAAACATGTGTGTTCCACTATATCAAAGTTCACAAGTTACCATATATGCTTTTTGGGATCAAAATAATTGATTTGAAATTACGTACATGTCTGGATCGATATGAAAGGTACGACCTATATATCGGGCGTTACCAAATTTTAATTTATTTTTTTATTAAAAAATATTATTTAATAGTTTTTCATGATAGGATCCGAAAAAATCCAGAAAACGACCCTAATACTCGATACCGAGTTGTACAAAAAAAATACTGGTACTGACCGGTATTTGACGTACCGGGTGGTATACCGTCTGGTATGAAAACATTGCACTTACTCGAAAAAAACGCTCAATTTCGTCCGGGTGTCTTTCGCTGCACCTTGAATTGTTCGGGATACATCTGGATCGACGTCTGACCATATAAAAAGAGGAAAATATTCCCGCCGTGACTTCACCTCAAAATCATCCAAAAACATCTATATCATCGAAGATACGCCTCAATGATTGTTGGGGTGTCTAAATTACGAAAATACACCGACGTCACATCACCTATAAATAATCCGAAAACACTCAAAACATCATTGATGACATGCTAGATAAACTCAGAATGTCCAAATTACGAAAATACCATCGACGTCACTTCACTTTGAAATCATCTAAAAACACTCAAAACATTATTAAGGCATACTAGATGAACGCGGGGTTTCCAAATTCTGAATATACCCCCGATGTTATCTTACTTCGAAAAACTCAAAACAACTTGGAAAAAGTGTTTGATCTTTCTAGAGATGTCCAAATTATAAAAATAGCCCGGACAATATCAATAGTTCCCTAGTTTGCAAATTCAACACTTACACTATTAACCATTAAAATTCTCTTATATGCTTGGATTCCAATGTTATGTCCGAAACCCAGATGAGAAAGCCATACCACCAGAAACATTCTTCTGTTGATACAATCATTTTGAAACTAAGAATGCTGAATTTGATAGCGACCAATATTTACACTGAATCCTAGGTCATTGTTTTACTACTATATATACTAGGTGAGACCCCTCACATTTCACAATCTCGCATTTATCGTGAAATTTTCGCTCCAACGGCAAATTCATTTAGAGAAACGGGTAAATTCATCACGAAAAATATAATTTAGGTGGAATTTCAGACCCACCTTCGGAATTTTTGTGACGTCTTCAACTCAGCATATAATCGAACTAAATCACTTAATAAAATATAATGTATTCCGTCAAAGAATCTGATTCAGACTTCGCCTGTAAAACAGAATCAAGCCACCGCACCTCTGGATTGGAATTCTATATGCTCATAGAGCACCATGAAACGATGAACGGCCCCCAAGCCCGACTGTAAAGGGTTCAGGCATTCGATCGGTTGCCTTGAATGGGGAAAACCGACTAGGAATCTTTGAAAATTGATTATTATTTCCGGAAGAGTATATAATTCAACATATGGATCCCAATATAGGATATTAACACCTCCACCTAGGTGGTGCACCATGTACTTGAATAAAAACTTTAATAATAATTATTTAATTTTTAAATAATAAAATTAAAAATTATTGAAAACTATTTTATGAGATTGAATAAGGAAATTGAAATTTTAAACTATATTCCACCCTAAAAAATTATCAAAATATTAATTATATTAGCATACTTACATCTAATAAAAAATGGATAAAATAAAATATTAATCAAAATTTCATATTTTACATATTTTAAATTTTTATGGCAAAAACGACTTGGGAGTATGGAGACCTGAGAAGAGCAAATTGGCTAAATAGCCCTATGTGAAAAATTGATTTGCAAAATAACCTATCTTGGTTAAGGTTTTGCTAAATAGTATGTTTTCGTAAAATATTTGTTAAATAGCATACGTTTATATATTTTAATAAAATAAAATTAAATAATTTATATATCACTTATATAAATTAATTAAAATATGTAATAAATTAAATTACAATATGATAATATTAATAAAATATTATATCGAACGACACGTAAAATATCGGGTACTAATTGATATATCGTTCATACTCTATGAATCGGAACATATATTTTTATTTTGATCGATATATTAAATACATGGTGGTATTGAGTTATAGTGTCGGGTATCGATCCATATTCTTATATCGTAATTTCACATATCGATCATTATGAAAGTATATGTTCCGATTCGGGGAGTATGACCGATATATCGGTCGATAAATGATAGTTTACATGTCGCCCCGAATAATATTTAATCAATATTTTCATACCGCCTGCTACAATGAAAACCGAGCGGCACCGGTGTATGGATCGGTACCGGGTTTACTGTTCGGAGCCCAGGTTTTTCTATATCGACCTAGAAATTTTTTTAAAAAAATTAATATCTCATACCGATCTAGATCAGTAGGATGAAAATATTGATTAATATATTATAATTTAATTTATTGCATATTTTTAATTAATATATATATATAATATATAAATTATTTTATTTTATTTTATTAAAATATATAAACGTAGACTATTTAACAAATACTTTACGAAAACATGTTATTTTGCAAAATATTTACCAAAAAAGTTATTTTGCAAACAAATTTATTCGTAGAGGCTATTTTGCAAAATTGGCATAGCTGAGAAATTTGAAAAATCATATGTATATAAAAACCCTAATTCCCATTTAAAAATCTAGACGTGGCATGTAGTGACAATAGACACAACTGGTAAATTGGCTACATAGCCTTCTACCACAAATTCCTTTGTTAAATAACTTCTTTTCTTAGACATTTGTTAACTAACTCCCTTTATGAAAGTATTGGGTGAATAACAAAATAAATTTCCTGGTAGATATTCGGTTTTCTCGACTGATTGTATTTTTTAATTTGAAAAATGTTTATGCGTTATAATCGTTTTATTACACAATAAATCACTAATGATTTTACTTGCGGATAGAATAATTCTTAAATGTTTATTTTACTTAATGATATTTGTTATTCTATTTTATATATTAAGAAATACATTAGATTGAGAAAAACCGGATAATCGATCGGTTGAAACCACTAAATCGATCAATTTATAATCGTATTTTGTAATTTATTTGTTATTTTTTGTGTTGAAACCACAAAAAATAATATTTTTGTTTTATTTTTAAAATTAAAAAATACGATCAATCAAGAAAACCGAATATCGACCGGTTGAAACCACTAAACTAATCGATTTTAGAATCTTATTTTATTTAAAATAATTTTTATTTTTATTTGTTATTTTAAAATATTATTTTATATAATATATTTTAATTTTTTGTATTTAATTTTAATAAAATAAAATAAAGATAATAATTCTCTCTCCTCTCCTACGTATGGGCTATTCGTCAATACTTTTATAAAGGGAATTATTAACAAATGTTTTAAGAAAGAAGCTATTTGACAAAAAAAATTTGTAGCATAAGTCTATTTAGGGAGCGATGCCCCGACACAACCCATAGGAAATAATTAATGGTCGCCCACTCCTTTCCAGCTCATGCGTACTAAATTCTTAAATAGTTTTTGTTTATGCTCAATCAGTTTTTGTTTATGCTCGACTTGCATTGAATGGTAGTTTATTTTATAGGTAAGAAAATAATCAATCGAATTGGTTAACCAATGGAACTACTTAGGACAGAAAAACCGGTAATTGATCAATTGCCCATCCACATGAATCCAAAAAACTTGTTTTATATTTTGGAGGTTCGGAGTCAAAAAACACATATTCGATCCTATAACCCGGTACAGGACAAAATACCAATGTCATTCGATATTTCATGTGCTTATCGGTATGAAATCATTGATTATATTTTATTACGATTTATAGTTTTCATACTAATAACCAAATAAAAACGTTGAGGATCATAATTAATCTAAACAATGAGGACCAATATACATTTATTATATCTAGATAATTTCAATTGTCAAAATTGAAAATATTGAGTATCAAATTTCCACACAGATTGAACATTAAATGTGGGTTTCGTCGAAAATATGAGAATTGTTTTTCAAAATTATGGGATCATAATAGACACAATTTATATTATATTTTTAAATAGTTTTGTATTTCATAATTTTACTTTTAATCTATTTTATTATTTTATATTTAAATTAATTAATTAATCATATATTTAGGTTATACATTTTATAATACATGTGTAATTATCAATTTTCCAATGTTTTTATTAAATTTTTACTTATAAATATGTGTATCTTTGATATAAATACGGGGGAAATTTTACTATACCAGAGTGTTAGATTGTAAATATATCACTTACTTTATCTAAATTACTCTTATAACATTTACATACTTTTAGTAATCAATCTATCAGTGATAGGTTACTTTATATATTAAAAATAAAACAATACATATTTGGTAAATTTGTTAAGTTAGAATATTAGATATACCTAATAGTTAAATTAATATGATTCTCTTGTTAATTATTATCTCTATTTTGAAATATTTTACTATTATGATAAATAATTATAATAATCTCACTTAAATCTGTGACAATAGATAACACATATTTTATTGTAGCACTCTATTTTCAAAGTTTTTGCCAATTTTCGAGGTTTCTTTCATCATCAATCTCTTTTGTGATGCACTAAAATCGGAAAAATGCAAAAGCACAATCACTTGCTACTCCTAAAGATAACAATTATTTACTTCTACGCCACCATCTCTGACGCTGACCAACTTTGCTCATTGGTCTCCTCCATCAGAAACCCAAGCCACTTTCATCACGGGTTTTTAAATTGGTTAATAGAAACCACAGCTTTATTTAAATAAAAAAAATATTAGCTCGATTTCAGAATTTGTAGAAACTCGCAATTGTCAGTCAAGTGTCAATCGTTGTTATTTTAATGATAAGATGTATATCAATATTATAATAATAAATAAATAAAAATTAGTGTTAATTTATTTATTTTTAACTATAAGACTCCTATGCCATTTAAAAAACTCCCCACTCCATTGTCGTCTATGGGCTCATCGCCCGAAAAATAAAATCAATGCAGTCACGTTATCATTTTTGGATCTTTTACTGTCCCATCCAAAAATTGGATTATATTTATATAATATTTTAAAATTTGACAGAAATCAGTATACATAATAATAATGCTATATATGAGATATACTATGTACGGAAATAATAAGATAAAATAATTTATTAACTAAGATAAATAAATTATTTTTTAATTTATTCTCAAATTATATTGTTTTTAATTCAAAAAATTAAGAATAAATAAATTTAACAAATCTAATATCTCATTTTTATAAATAAAACAAGTTAAATGCAAGAAAGCTCCCTCAAAACCCATACCTATCAGTATTATGTGATTAATTAACTAAAAGTGGACCAACTAGTCACAATCGTAATTGAATTTTTTTTTAAACCGGTTTGATAGATCGAACCGAAAAGCTTTCGGTCCAGGTAAACCGGTACCAACCGTTGTTCAACTCGTAATAAACCTCAAATATTTTAAATTTCATTCTTTTTTAACCGAACTAAAAAATATGTGGTTCACTAAAAACCGGTTCGAATTGGTGGTTCAACCGACGATTTGAAAACATAGAGTCACATGTTTTATTCGGTTTCGGCTATCATGATGTGGTTTATGGTTTCAATTATTTGATTTTTATGGATATATTGCATTTTAGTTTAAAAAATGCAATAACAAATATCTTTAACTAGTTAATCAAAATTCTAGAATCTTTCACAATCATAAAAATCACAACTATCAATTTAAAAAAAGATTGCTATAATAAGAATATCATTATAAATACTTAGTATTTATTAAAAAACAATGATATTCGAATAAAAAATATTATAAATTATAAATGTTTACCGGAGATGAAAGGAAGATTATGAAAAAAAAATTATATTAATATTAAAAATAAAAATGATATTGCGTAGAGAAAACTTATATGATGAGATAGAGTATTGAATTTTTTGGGTTTAACTTCTTAAAATTGATCTGCGATGAGTTCTTGTGAGATATAATGTTCGTAAATTTATAAATATATTTAATAAAATTTTACTATTTTGAATGTAATTTATAAAAAAATGATAATATATATATATAATATTATTATATTATAATTATTAAAATTTTAAATTATGATGATGTCATCATTCTTAAGAACGCTAATAAAATCATAATTTTTTAGTAATGAATAATCATGATTTTCTTGTTTAGTAAACATTAAAAAAAATTAAGATTTGAATATCTTACTAATAAAGCTTATTGGTTCTATTGTATATACAAGACACCTCATGATTCATTCTTGAAGTAAAGAAGGCATAAAAAACTGAAATGAGTATTCCTATGATTACAACAAATCTTCGTATTCCTCCTAGTCATATCCATGGGAGTTTTATCTCTTCAAAGGAAGCCAAAATGGTGTGGGTGAGGCCTAACTTGTTCATCCACTGCAGTAATGATATTTCTGATACGGTTACAGTCGAGCGGCGTTCCGGGAATTTCAGTCCCGTTAGATGGGATTATGCGTATCTTCAGTCTGTTAGTAGTGAGTTTATGGTATTCCCATTTCGCCCTTTCCTTGCTTATATTCTCCGTTTCTTCATTTATTTAGTTACTTACTTACAGGGAGAGAGTCACTTGGAGAGGGCTTCTGTGTTAAAAGATGAGGTTAAGAAGATGCTGAAGCATGAAGCAACTGGTTTACTAGAGAAACTGGAATTAGTAGATAAGTTGAATAAGCTTGGGATTTCATACTTATTTGAACCAGAAATCAACACAATCCTGAGTTATGTTTATGAACAAAACTACTCCACCAGCAACTCTAAGATTACGGGAACAAGTTTATATTCTACTTCACTTGAATTAAGACTGCTAAGAAAGCATGGATTTGACATCTCTCAAGGTTAGAATATATATAAACTAAGTCATTTCATGGAATTACTGTGTTTGTTTATGCTTTTCAGATGTATTTAGTTGTTTCATCAAGGAAAATGGTGAATTTGATCCAGTTCTTAAAAGTGATACAAAAGGATTACTTGAGCTCTACGAGGCATCGTTCTTGTCGACACATGACGAGAGAATCCTAGATCTTGCGAAAGAATTCTCTAAGGCTTTGTTGCGCAGGAATATCGAAGATGGTTTAACTGAGGCTGAGGCATCATCTCTTGAACTTTTAGTGCGTTATGCTTTGGAGATGCCATTACATTGGAGAGCTAAGAGGCCATCTGCAAGGTGGTTCATTGACTTTTATGATCAGAAACATGAAGAAGATCAAATGAATAACGATGTTGTTGAGCTTGCGAAGCTCGACTTCAATATCCTTCAAGCGCAACATCAGCAAGAACTCAAGCTCGTCTCTAGGTAATTCATATTCTTGTCTTTACGAAAATACATATAAAACCTTTAAAGTTGTTAATTATGGGGTTTGCAGATGGTGGAACCAAACAGGAGTAGCTGAAAAGATGCCATTTGTTAGAGATAGAATTGTGGAGTGTTATGTCTTTACGATGGGATCATTCTTCTTACCACAACATGAATATTTTAGGATTATGGCTACTAAAATGTATGTCATTATAACGATAATCGACGATATTTTCGATGTTTACGGAACAATTGAAGAACTTCAACTATTCTACAATGCTGTCAACAGGTTGTGTAGCAACCAATATCATCATTTCTGATTTATCTCACACAATTCTTTTCTAATTCATTCGATACTAGTTGGGATCCCGAAAAACTTCCGGATTACATGCGAACATCCTTTGAAGAATTAGATCGATTTGTAGAGGAGATATCCGAGCATGTTAGGAGAGAGCAAGGAGTTCTCATAACCCCATTTCTTAGAGAAGCGGTAAAATAAAAAAAACTCATATTTTTACGAATATTTTGTATTCTTGTACAAATTTCTCATCATTTGATTGCAGTGGACACATTTGATTGGATCATATATGCAAGAAGCTGAATGGTACTCAACGGGTTATACTCCAACTCTAGAAGAATACATCAACAATGGGTGGAAGTCGATATCAATGCCCGTGTTCTTATCGCACTCATATTATCTCGTGGCAAATCCCATAAATCAAAATGTAATTGAGTCCATCTTTAAAGGTCATGACATTGGACGACAGGTAGGAATCATTGGGCGTCTTATTAACGATCTTGCGACATCACTGGTTAGTTGTCTACTTTCCGATCATCAAGCTAGAAAAGACTAATGAATATTTGTTTTTTTAACGTTTTTGGAATAAAATAGGATGAGATGAAACGAGGGGATGCACCGAAATCTGTCCAATGTTATATTCATGAATCCGGGGCTTCTATTGAAGAGGCACGTGATCATTTGAATCATATAATTGATGATTCATGGAAGATGGTGAACGAGCATCTAGTCAATGCAAACTCTCAATTTTCGAGGGAATTTATCGAACTTTCGGTTGGCATCATAAGAATGTTTTTGTTTACTTATCATGCAGGTGATGGATATGGAATGTTTACAATTCCAATTGAAAAGATTCTCGTCCAACTCATGTTCAAAGTTTGTTCACTATAGAACAAAACTAGTATCTCATTGTTTGTGTATTGAATAATCTCGTGGGTTCTTTAAGTTTAATGTGTTTTATTTTCTTTGTAATGTTGGACTATCTTGTTTTATTAAGTCTAGTTTTTATTGAGATTATATTTCGTTAAACACTATAATGTTAAGTGTGGAGATCGAATGGTGATCGAATGCATATGGATAATGATCGAGTACACTTGAATGATGTTTGAACACGTAATACTGAAGGTAACAAGAAACTAGTCCGATAGTATGAGATAGAGATAATCAATCGATGATCAAATTGAGACAGACATGTCGGGGATCAGTTTTATTCTCGAGTTCCAAATAACATATTGAGGTTGTTCGCATATTTCTCAATATAAAATATCATGTTTTATATATTCAAACCACAAAATCGATTGCATTTAACCCAAACAATCATTCCAATAAACATTATATGAACATAAATGCATCATTTTTTTTACTAATGATTTTTTTGTATATATGCATAATAATTTTGGAAGCTTATTTTTATCAAAATTCATTATCATTATAAAAGGGGAAGGGAGTTTCATATCAATATATTAAGTGCATGGGCTGGAAAAGTAAGTTTGTTGGTGGGACTGTAAATGGGCAGGCAATATTTATATTTGAAACAGTGTAAGATTCTGAACATATACAAAAGATGAACAAAAATTAACTATTTCCGGAAGAAACACAGTACCTATTTCAATAAAATTACTTTATTGAAAATAATATATATTTTATTCTTATTTTGAAAAATAATTGATAGTCAAAAAGCGATTTTTTAATCCCAATTTTTTATAATTTTGACACCCTCATAATTTAGAATATATGATTTAGTCTATAAAATTTATATATTTTGACAAATTTGATAAATATAATTTCTAAAGTGTCAAAACAATTCCTCAAAGTTTGAATATTTTAATATTGGTTCTCATAATTTTCACATAGTGGAAAACAAGTTCCCAAAGTTCATGAATTTGGAAAAAAAATTGTTAGAATTATGAAACTTTGAGGATGAAAGGGATCATTTTCTGTATGGTTGATTTTAAATAATCTATTATAAGTTGAAGTTTATCTTTTAGATGTTTTATACCAAGAAAATAATCGTAAATATATTTAATGTATTTAAATATCAACTTAACTTATAAATTTATGCTTTAAATATTATGATCGCAATTTCCCAAGAATTTTGTTATTCAGCTCCAACACAATTCGAAATTAAAACGTAAGTTATAACTTGAATTCACATAACTAATTGGGTTAAACTATGAGAATTCTTCGGGGTGGGCCACATTACATATTGAGTTTGGTTTGAATAACTATTAAAAAGATTTGGTATTATGAGTATTTGATGAATTGTTTTGAGGTGAGGTGAGGTGTGATGTAATGTAATGAATTCTAAAGTGTTTGATGATATTATAATTGTTATTTATATAAAAATACTAATATATTATTATATATAAAAAAATAAGGATAATCACATGAGTTTTTGGGAGTAACAGCAAACTAGTAATTTGTACCACTATGATTTGTTAGCGCACCATAATTTTAATTACGGTACAAAATAAACCAATGTAATTCAATTTTTTTTCAATTGGAATAATTCTTCGCTGTATAGAAAAATTGAAGAAAAGAAAACACACTAAACTCAAGGAACAAAATAACAACACTAAGTTATTACATTTAGGAACAAGCTTTGAAGAGAAGTTTGACAGTAATCTTTTCAATTGGAGTGATATACATTACAAATCCATCGCCTCTAGAATAGCAAAACATCAATGTTCTTATCGTTCCGAATGAAAGTTCGATAAATTCCCTCTGAAATGGAGAATCTGCAACCACAAGATGCTCAAATATCACTTTAAATGACTCATGAATCATACGATTCAAATGATCTCGTGCTTCTTCAATGGAAGCTCCAGTTTCATGAATATAACATTGGATAGATTTCGGTGCATCCCCTCGTTTCATCTCATCCTATTTTACCCCAAAAAAACAATGATTCAGTAGAATTTTCGATAAGTTTATCGATAGAAAAGAATACAAACCGTGGATGTCGCGAGATCATTTATAATGCGCCCTATGGTTCTCACATGTCGTGCAATATCAAGAGATTTAAAGATTGATTCAATTACATATGAGTTTATCGGATTTGCAACGACATAATACAAGTGCAATGAGACGACGTGCATTCCTATTGATGCCCATCCATTGTTGATATATTCTTTTGATGTCGGAGTATAAACCGTTGAATACCACTCAGCTTCTTGAATGTACGTGTCAAATAAATAAATCCACTATATTCAAAAGATATGTTTAGGTTTCTTTGTTTATAAAATCGAAACGAAATATGAGTTTGTTTGATTTTACCGCTTGTTTAAGAAATGGGGTTACGGGAACTCCTTGCTCTCTCATAACATGCTCCCCGATCTCGTCTACGAATCCATCAAGTTCTTCAAAGGATGCTTGCATGTAACCAGGAAGTTTTTCGATTTCGTTGCGATCCCAACTAGTAATTTGATAAATGAGATTTTGAGAAAGAAAAATGTATTAGTAAGAGAAGATGACAACCTTTTGAGAGCATTGTGGAATAGATGAAGTTCTTCATGTTGGATAATATTTATATTATCAATATATATTTAAAAAGTTTATGACTTTATTAATATTATATTNAAATTAAAATAGTAAAATCTAAGTCGGATCGGAATTTACACATTTTCCTATTCAAAGAAGGCGAACCGGACAAAAGCGATCTCATTTTAGAACATAGCATAAATTGAGGGGAATTTCGCTAACTAGCAATTTTTTTAAATTATAGTTTCCTAAATAGCCTATTTTATTAAACAATTTGGAGAATAACCTAGGTTTATAAAGTATTGGTTAAATAATCTATTTGTTGGAGAGAGAAAACATTATATATAATATTTTATTAATTTTTCAAATCAGACAAGACGTGAAATATCAGGTGGTACTAGGTTATAGTTTTGGATCCTGGTCGATATGTGAAATAACTGGTGATACCGATTCGGATCGTATAACTAGTCAAATTTAATTTTTATATTAAAAAATGATTTTATTCGTATATTAAGGACGGACCCAGAAAAACGAGGACCCAATCCGATAACCTGATACTGAGAGTTATCCAACAAAACACCGGTCCACCCAATATTTCATGTATCGAGCGGTATTCGGCATTATAACCCGGTAGTACCCATGTATTTCACGTATCGATCGATATGAAAACATATGTTCTGATTCGGGTCATATGACCGATATATCGGTCGATATCAAATTTAATTTTATTCTAAGGATGGATCCAAAAAACTCGGGATCCAACACTATAACCCCGTTGTTATGGTCCCTTTTTAGGGGGTACCAACAGTCGTCCGTTTCGTTCAAACAACGAACTCGGTTCTAATTTATAAAAGATATGTTGATAAAATATTATATATAAACTTTTCTCTCCATCAACATAGATTATTTAATCAATACTTTACAAATTTAAACTATTTTACAATTTTTTTTCAAAGGTATACTATTTAACAAACTATAATTTACAAAAATGATACGTGGCAAAATTGGCGAAATGGACAAAACATTGAGAGTAATTAGTGTTATTATTTTAGACGACATGGACGTGGGCTGGAAAGGAGTGGGCAATAAATGACTATTGTGGTCCAAGTTAGTTTCCAAATGTTTTTTAAAATGATGTTATTTAGCAAACCAAAGTATTGCAGACTGCTATTTTGCAAAAATGTCCGCTACTTGTGTCAAAAAAATTGAATTTTTTAACTATAGTGACGGTGTTATCAAATTATAAATATCATTAATTTTATTTTTCTTTCAATTCTAACACTTATAACGTTTCAAATCATTAAAATAACACTGATGGTTGTTTATCAGAAAATTGAGACCGATTTCAACTATCCATGAAACCGTGCTAAAGTTTAAATAAATATTGAACATGGTTTCATGATTTTATGAAATCATGAAACCGGGCTCATAATTATTTATTTGTTCTTCACTATAGCCCTACCCACGCCTCTTAAAAATTCTCAAACTCTTCTCCCATTAATTCCCAATCCCGTATAGTTTCCACCGACAACGTTGCCCCTTTGGAGCCATGAACCTGGACTCTTATTTATTTATTTATATGTTCTTCATCGTAGCCCTGCCCACGCTGCTGAAAAATTCCTAGACTTTCTCCCATTAATTCCCAAACTCCGACATAGTTTGCACCGACACCCCCTTTGGAGGTAAATGCTTGTTAGATAGATTTTTTATGTATTTTTTAATTAGAGTATGAAATTTTGAAATTAATCTTCAATTTTAGTATGTTAAATTTTAAATTTATGTTTATTAATGCAAAAATAGTATGTTAAAATTTTCAAATATTTAGAATTAATTTTCAATTTTAGTTTCTTTTTTGCATTTTCAAAATTATTTTAAATTTTTTTTACATAATTTATTAGTTAGATAGATTTTTTGTATGTATTTTTTAATTAGAGTATTAATATTCGAAATTAATTTTCAATTCGAGTATGTTAATATTTTAATTTTATGTTTATTCATTTGACAATAGTATATTAAAATTTTAAAATATTTCGAATTAATTTTCAATTTTACTCTCTTTTTTGTATGTTCAAAATGTTTTTAAAATTTATATTTAATATTACGCATATTGCATATTGATAGTATTTTTTATTTTAATTTATTTGAGTCATGGTTTCAGGAGTTTCGCGGAAAATACCACCACAAAATTAAAAATGAATTGTATCAAATTGTCTTATTAGTTGTCCATATGTCCATCACTCTTATAGTTGTAAAAAATTCTTATTTTATCCATGTTATATATATATACATATCAATCATTCCGAGTTTGTAATTCTATTATGATCCATACCGTGTATAGACGGCAAGGGTAGGATATCGGTTGGTATCATGAAAGTTATAGTAGTTAATATTAGTCAATATCGGTACATTTGTATTCCGATATATCAAGGATATATTAAAAAAAAGCTTGTACCGATCGTGACAGGTATTAATCGGTATGCCTTCCGTGGTTGGTATACTGCATGGTACCAAATTTTTAATTTGTTATATTATTTTTTCGAGTATGAACCGAAAACTAGGTCCCAACACGAAAACCCGATATCAGATGATACCGGTACCACCCGATATAAAAACACTTATATATATATATCGTATTTACTACAATCATTTTTTGTGGGTATATCGTTGAAATCCAAAATCTAATGAGTCGAAAGAGTATATATGTAGCACAATTTATAAGAGTGAATTATATTAAAAATATTAGATTAAACTAATTAATTGTGATATTAAAGTCTTATTAATCAAATGATCTTTTCATATCAAATATGAGACATTATTTTTAATATATATGACGAGTATATCTTTAAAAATGTTAAACTTTGGTGAATCGAGACTTTCTTAACAAATACGTGTAAAGGCAATTGTGGAAGGCAACCCCTCACCTATCCATGCTTTTATGGTTGGGTGCTTACTTTTACTCTACTATTTTTCTCTTCTTTTGAATCTTTATTTTCGTTCTATCTATTTGGGGTTTATGGTACTTGTTATTTCTTTTAATTCTATTTGTTCGATAATTTTTGTTTCAACATATATATCTTTTAATTATTAGTTGTGCATTATCAGTAATAAATATTTATCACATTGAAAATATGTGTATCATTTAGTTAAATTCAATGTTTCTAAATTTGTTTTGATTAAGATATGTATTGTTAGAAAGAATGATTTAATCTCTTGATGAGTTAATAATATATTTCTTCATAATTTATATTATCAAATATTGATAATATAATTATTCATTTTTCATCATATTTTAAGATTAATTTAAGATTTCATTCTTATGGAGAGTGGTGGAATATAACTAAATATTACAATATAATTAAATAGTGATGTTTCTAATTGACCCATAATGTGTAAAATAGTGTAAATGCGCTGCCCCTAAAGTTTGTAAATTACATACAAAACCCCCGAAGTTGATATAATGCGCGTGGTTGCCCCCCAAACTTTTAAATGTTGTAAACACCGTGGCCTCAAAGTTTGAGAATTGCGTGGTTGACTCCCGAACTTCCAAAACCGTATATATTTGACCTTTATACTCGTTAATATATTAAACGTCACATAATTTATATTTGACTCATTAACCTTGAAAAGATGTTGTGACTATGTCTCAAAACTTTGAAAATTTTAAAATTAATGCATAAATTATCAAAACCACTTATACGAAAAAAGACGAGAACCGCTACTATTCACTCGAGGGTCATTTTCGAACGGTTTTGAAACTTCGGGGGCTTCTCACGGAATTTACAAACTTTAGGGACATCGCCTTTACACTATTTTAAACATTAGAGCACAACTACACAATTTTCTCTATAATTAAATATCAGAAAATATACTACCAAAACAAAATAACAATAAAAGCTGTATCAAATGCATGGTAGTCATACCATGACCACACATTGTTCACGGAATTTATAGCAAATGCTATTCATTGTCGGAGAAAGAAATTATTAAACCACATGTTTGCGTAGTTAGCTATCTATCATCCCCGAATGGTGAAATCTGTTAAATGATCAGAAATTTTATATTGTTATTGGAATGGCCGAGGGATAACCCTGCGATATCAACCCTCATTATATGTGATCGTATTAATAGTTTTCACTTGGATAAACCATCAAAATGGCTAAATACTCGCATTCAACAAAATTTTATGATTACTATGGACTCTAACCCATGTTCGGAATTATTGTAAAAACTTTTTGTGATTATCTGAGATTCTTAACCGCGTTCGGGAATATCTGAGATTCAAATCATGCCGATAGATTATTTATCTTTAATCGGCGAACTAATCATGTGAAAGTTATTATAATTTTGGAAGCTAGTTTTTCAATACATATTATTTGGAGTATAAGTTTTCACAAGGTCCGATCGGGCGCTTCTTTATTATTTTTATTGTCGAAAGAGGATTAAGAACATCCTCTAAAATCTCCCCGGCGGTGAGCTTCTTCGAAACACAGTCTGCCATTTCAGCTTCTTGGCGGGGCTTCTCTCACACTTGCAGGAATATTGTGTTATTTACTATAAAGAGAAGAATATTTATTATCGGATAAATTATGAAGCCACATTATGGCATGACTTCATTTGTTAAACTGGACAAGTGATGGTCCAATGCCATATATTTCGTTATCTATGCTCGGGTAATTTCATTTACGATCAAGATGACCAATTGATGGTCTTATGGCATGGATTTCGTTATTTATGATCAGGTATTTTCATTTACGATCAATATGATCAAATGACTACCTTATGGAATTGACTTCACTAAATTTTATTTATGACCGGTGACTCTCAGTTATAACTAGAGTTATCATAAGAGTGCCCAACAACGAGGAATATTTTATTTGCGTTTAGAAAATCATACTTGTTATACGAGGATTTGTGAAGTTTTTTATTCGGACATATCAAGATATTCCCACATACCAAGAGTATTATCGATGGTCGGAAATTATCAAAAATTTTAAAGACAACGTATGAAACAAAAAGTCATCGAAGACTTTTATAGAGTTCATAGATAGAGATTTTGAAGAAGTAAAATGTCAGGTTCAGTAATAATAAGAAAATATCTCATTCATTATTTTAGAAGTATATATGAAGTTTCATGAGATGATGATATTTATTCACTAATATTTATTTATTTGATATATGATTGTTCACTCATGTCTGGTATATTAGTTACAAAATACAATACTACTATTGTGAATTTATTCCAATAATATTCTCATGGCAAATTTGTGATTTTTGTACTCGAATCATTCGACTACGCAAATAAGGGAACTTCTGATATCGTCATGAGAAATTTATTATTCGAGAACACATATATTTCTATATAGTCATTCACGAGTCGAGAAATGAAGCAGATCGAGATATTTTGATGTTTTTCGTGGTATTTGGACCATGTTACTTATTTAGTGGATCGTTTTGCTTAATTTAGAGATTAATGAGTCATTAATTTAAATATTAATGGGTCATTATTTATTGGATTTCATTATTGATGGGTCGAGAGAGTTAGAATTGGGCTGAATTAATCATCTATATAAACATGATTAAAGTGTTAATAAGGGGAGTTTTGATGGTTGACCTATGGAGGGTTGACCTGATGTAGGGTTTTATTGATGACCTAAGGAGGAGACCGTTATCTACTTATTTTCCGACCGAAAAACCTACGACAATGGCCACCGAAGATGATCTTTTTTCTTTCGGTTTCTACATCTTATTCTAGGGTTGTAAATATGAAAACTTGATGTTGATAGTGGATTCAAAGGCTACGGCCGATGTGGTTTTTTATCCTTTTTTTTACAGAAAAGTTTTCCACCTACAAAAATCGTGTCTTTTTACTTCTTGTTTCATATTACTTTTTCATATGACCCCTACCCATATGGTCTAAATGTTGTTATTACTGATTTTTAGCGGCGATAACAGGTGGTATACCGCCCAGTATACCGATAAATATCGGTTATGACCGGTACACCGATATTCCGATATATCACCGATATACCACCGATATATAGGAAAAATCGCTCGTACCAACCGATTTAACTTCCTTGATCAAATGTCGATTTGAAATCAATTGTCAAAAAATTAACAAGGTACATTTTAGTCGGATATCACCAAAAAAGGCCATTTGTAGAGGGACATCACCCATTATATATGACATTATCACTAACCCATTTCATTAAAATGATTAGGTTATATGAGATTGACAATGTTTAATATTGAGTACGATTAAATTATATTGATTTTGTACGATTAATTAAAACTAAATATATTTGGTTTATGTGATAATATATTAAAAATGTGTTTGATTTATAAATAGAAACTCAAAAATATGTGAAAATACTCATATATCTTTATTTATATATGAGCGTAAATTATAAAATTATTTGATATAAAAAATTAAAAATGTATACTTAATATTCATCTATTAGAAGACTAATTATAAATAAATGAATATTAGAAATAGAAAACATATTTAAAAACAAATTTATAAATATAAAAATAATATTTCCAAAAAAAAAGTTCAACAAAAACATCATATTACTAAGGCAGATAAATCAAATCATAAACTTTTCCTCAAAAAAATAAAATTCAAAAATTCTATTTTAAATTTTATAACCAAAATTTATTTACATTATATTATTCAGTACACAAACAACATTGAGAAACAACTTATGTTCTATAGAGAACAAACTTTGAACATGATTTGGACAAGAATATTTTCAACTGGACTAGTAAACATTCCAAATCCATCACCTTTAGAATAACTAAACAACATTATTCTTATGAAACCAAATGAAAGTTCGATAAATTCCCTCGGAAATGGAGAATTTGTATTGATTATATGCTCATTGATCGTCTTAAATGACTCTTGAATCACATTATTCAAATGATCTCGTGCCTCTTCAATGGATGCTCCGGTTTCATGAATATAGCATTGGATAGATTTCGGTGCATCCCCTCGTTTCATCTCATCCTATTTTAATCCAAAAAATAATGATTCAGTAGAATTTTCGAGCTTATTGATAGAAAAGAATACCAACCAGGGATGTCGCAAGATCGTTTATAAGGCGTGTTATAATTCCCACATGTCGTGCAATATCATGACATTTAAAGATGGATTCAATTACATATGAGTTTATGGGATTTGCGACGACATAATATGAGTGCGATAAGAACACGAGCGTAGCTATTGATATCGATCCAATGTTTATGTATTCTTCTAGAGTTGGAGTATAACCCGATGAGTACCACTCAGCTTCTTGCATGAATCCTCCAATTAAATATTTCCACTGCAATCAAATTGCGAAACATTTGTAAAAGAATACGAAACATTAGTAAATATGAGTTTGTTTGATTTTACAGCTTCTCTAAGAAATGGGGTTACGAGAATTCCTTGCTCTTTCATAACATGCTCGGCAGTCTCGTCTACAAATAGATCTAGTAATTCAAAGCATGTTTGCATGTATCCCGGAAGCTTATCGATTTCTTCGGGATCCCAACTAGTATAGAATGAATAAGATAAGAATTGTGTAAGATAAATGAGATATGATGACAATGGTACACAACCTTTTGACAGCATTATGGAATAGATGGAGTTCTTCGATAGTTCCGTAAACATCAAAAATATCGTCGATTATTGTAATAATGACGAACATTTTCGTAGACATGATCCTCAAATATTCATGTTGTGGTAAGAAGAATGATCCCATTGTAAAGCCATAAGATTCTACCATTCTATCTCTCACAAATGGTATCTTTTCAGCTACTCCTGTTTGTTTCCACCATCTGCAAACCCCATAATTATCGACTTCAATGATTCTATTTGTATTTTCGTAAAGACAAGAATATGAATTACCTTGAAATAAGCTTGAGTTCTTGCTGATGTTGGGCTTGAAGGATATTGAATTCGAGTTTCGCAAGCTCAACAACATTATAATTCATTTGATCTTCATGTTTCTGATCATAAAAGTCAATAAACCACCTTGCAGTTGGCCCCTCAGCTCTCCAATGTAATGGCATCTCCAAAGCATAACGCACTAAAAGATCGAGAGATGATGACTTAGATAAACCATCTTCGATATTTTTGCGCAACGAAGCCGTAGAGAATTCTTTCACAAGATCTAAGATTCTCTCGTCATTTGTCGACAAGAACGATGCCTCGTAGAGCTCTATTAATCCTTTTGTATCACTTTTAAGAACTGGATCAAATTCACCATTATCTTCCTTAATGAAACAACCAAATACATCTGAAAAAACACACACAAACACATTAAATCTCCTTTAGCTACTTCAAATTTCTTAATTTATATGCATTCTAACCTTGAGAGATGTCTAATCCATGTTGTCTAAGCAGTCTAAATTCAAGTGAAGTAGAATATAAACTTGTTCCCATAATCTTAGAGTTGTTTTGTTCATAAACATAACTCAAGATTGTGTTGATTTCTGGTTCAAATAAGTATGAAATCCCAAGCTTATTCAACTTATCTACTAATTCAAGTTTCTCTAGTAAACCCATTGCTTCATCGTTCAGCATATTCTTAACCTCATCTTTTAACACAGAAGCCCTCTTCAGATGACTCTCTCCCTGTAACTAAGTAAGTAACTAAATAAATGAAGAAACGAAGAAGATAAGCAAGGAAAGGGCACGATGGGAATACCGTAAACTCACTACTAAGAGACTGAAGATAAGCATAATCCCATCTAACCGGACCGAAATTCCCGGAACGCCGTTCGATCGTAACTGTATCAGAGTCAGCATTACAGCACTGGATGAACAAGTTAGGCTTCACTCTCACCATTGTTCTTGCAGTAGCTTCGTTTGAAGAGACAAAACTACCATGGATAGGACAAGGAGGAATAAGAATATTTGATGTAATTACAGTCATGCCCATTTCAGTTTTGTTTATCTTCTTTACTTCAATATTGAATCACCAGGTATCTTCTATATATAATCGTTCCTAACTTAAATTATTTGTTGGAATTGTAGAATCTGACCGAAATTACGATGGGAGAGTGCAAACGTTTCGGGATTAAGCGGAGAATATTGCATATTTAAA
>RWGZ01001515.1:26188-47768 GCA_009725065.1 Utricularia reniformis
TAAATTAAAAAAAAAATTAATATTTTATAATTTAATTTATTTTCATATTCCGGTACGGATCCGACACATATCCGGTATACCCGAAACATATTCGGTATACCGATCCAATGAGTTTATCCGGTATACCGGTATTTAAAACATTGATCCCGCCCGTACTAATTGGTTTATAAATTTATTTTTTATATTTTGTTAATGTAAAAATTAATATCATAAATATACTTTATACAAAACATAAAATAATTATTTTAGAATCATAATTTGTAGTATATTTAACGAGAAAAATTTAAAATATCAATATCAAATTCAAGATGTTTTTATGAATATACATCTTGTGCAGTAAAATGCACGCTACAAATATACATCAAGCCACCGACCACTAAAGAGTATGACACATTTATCATCTTTTCAGACTCTTGGTCAATTATTGTCACCTACTTTTTCAAGTCTTACACTCGATATCGATTAATCACTTTTCAATGTATTTTTCTTAGGACAAAGTAAATGTGACATTCTGTAAATCTCTCGATATTCTCATCCCAATGATATGCTTGATAAGTCATAGATTCTTCATTTCGAATGTTTTGGACAACTCAATTATCAATTCTATGTCGCACATGCAATGAACATATCATCGAAATACAATAAAAAGATTATGTATGTATTTTTTCATGTTCAAAGATACCAACAATTGTATCTCTCGCATATTTTGAATCTATGTTCGGTTTTTGAGAAATCAAACTTCAAGTACTACTACCGAATAACTTGTTTCAATCCATACAAGTTCTTGACTAATTTGGATACTAAACTTCAAGTACCATTGCATATGAGCTTAGTTCGAAATTGATATGAACTCGACTAAATAGAAAAAATCAAGACCGAGCTCGAAACTTGATTGAACTGATTTAAATAGCTAGCAAGCATAATTAAACGTATTACCTATTGAACAAATTGTAAAAGGGTTATTTGGTGTAAAAAATCATTGTATGTTAGCTTGGAAGAATAAATTGAAAAGGGGTTATTGAGGGAAAAGCCACCCCTTGAAAATAGGTTGTTTTTGTTATCCAAATTAACATTTCCATATTTATATTTTTTAATTGTGCACTTGTAGTATTATAAATACCCGAAAACTCGTAGAGATATTGGTATCGATCGGGAACTCGTGGATGACAATAGACAACAACGTCGATTGGGTACTCTTGGATGACGATCGACGTTGTTGTCGATCAGGTATACTTAGAGGACGGTCGGTATTTGTGCCAATTCATCTAGATGACCGAGCATGCAATGTCGAATGTGATAAAGGATCGATCCAAAGATATGAGATAGAGACAATCGGTCGAAAATCGAACTGAGACATATCGAGACCAATTTCGTCTAAGATGTGCATCACTTATGAAATAAAATATTTAAGGAAACAAGATTATAACAAATCAGTATATATTGATATATATATATAATTTGATTATAGAAAATCATATATATGTATATTACTATATATATCTGTATATAACCTTAGGATTTATTGTCAAATATCACTATATTCCAAATTTCTTCTTCGTGTATATTGTATTTTTTTCAAATGATATTGAATTTGGTCATGTCTAACATGCCAATCACGTTATTTTTACTAATCCCGAATTTCCACATTAAATTTATTGTGTCGTTTTCTCTTTTACTTTATTCTCGAATTCTATTTTCTCTATCTAGATTGTTCGCACACGTACTATCCCAACAAAACAGAACACCCTCACAAACTTCTAATTTTTATACACACGATCAAGTTCGACTATACGCTAAAACGAATACATTCGAAAACAAATGAAATTCAGTTCAATTTCTATTACCTTGAAGCCACAAGACGAGCTTCCATTTCACTTCTCCCAAACAAGAGACCAAGCTCAGAATATTCTCTCTTCTTCACTGCAATACAAAATACAAGCCATAAAACCAAGAAATAAACCTCCATCAATGACTGAATCACAAGTGTCAAAAAATCTCCAAAAATCTTCCTCAATATCCATCTCCCAAACCAGCCACACATCAAAGTTTCCAACAATCTTAACTTCAAAATGGGATCAAATAACATCACTAAAATATCACATTGTTCATTGAAACTCTCTCTAGAACCAATTATTGTAATCCAAGAAGCTAATGCAAAGAAGAATCCTAGTAAAAATTCACTTAGAAACCAGAATGTAATGAAAAATAAGCTCTCAAATTCATGCCCTTTAATCCATGGAGATAAGTTTGCAAATGGCATGAACATTAACCTTAACAAAATCTTGATGAATACATTCTTGTCATCAATCGAGGTAAAAAATAGCATCCCTAAGAAATGAGCAATCATAAGCTTAACACCCCATTTCATCAATGTAAAATTTGAAAGGTTCTGTATCCCGATTGAAGAACCATTCCAGATAATGTGTAAGAAAGAAATATGATTCCCCAGCAAATGATTCATCACTTTAATGTATATGATACCATAGATCCAAGTATAAGTGAGAATAAATCCAAATTGAATGTAAAAGTAAGTAGCGAAAAATAGGCACAAGTAAAAGAAGAAAGAAATTGAATCACGATTGTGTAATTCAGAGCCCTTGAATGAAAAATCAATATCAAGAACTGATTCAATATCGCTATTGTGAATACCTTTGTCTTTATGAACAGTTATATGATTCCCAAATTCATCAGTAAAGGTAAACAAACCTCGATTCACCATTTCACTCAAAGAAATCGCGTGATTATTGACGTTACCAGAAAATTCGGAATCTGATTCGAAGTTGAGAAGAAGGAAGGATGTGGAATTGGGTAGGGGCATTTTCGATGAAGGATAAAATTGTGAATCGTCATAATCAGGATTCACGATGAAGTGTCCATCGTCGATTTCGAGGATCGCCGGAGAGCATAATTGATATATCTTTTGAAGGAGATTTTGGAGACTAATGGAAGAAAGATGAGGTTCAAGCGAGTGATCGGCGTCGATGAGAGATGAGAGGTATCGACAGGAGGTGTAGACGTTGGAGCGGAAGGCAAGAACGAGCGTAGCGAGAAAGATGAAGGTTAAAAGGTGAGAGAATACGATGGATGTAGTCTGCTTCAGAATGTCGCCGGCGGTGATATGGATGACCGGCGGCAACCGTTGCCGAACGTTGTGGCTTCTCATTTGCCCGCCCTGTGTGGAAAATATTCGAAATACAGAATAAGCCAAATGAACACTATAAATACCAAGTTGTGTCACTATAAAAACGTCCCATAAATTTAAATTTTATTTACGCAAATAACATGTCAAATTTTAGGTTATGTTAAGCCTAAGATTTTAAATCTAATTCTAAAAATTTTTTGAAAACAAAATTAATCCAAACTTTTTTTTCCAAAATTCTTCTTCATATTTTGTAAATTTTAGTAAAATTAATCATTAAAGTTTAATATATATGATAAAATTAATCCTCAAAATTTAAGAACTTTGAACCATACAAGGATGGAATTTGTCAAATTAGAAAATATTGGAAACTATTTTTACCAAAATGATCAAAATAAATCAAACTAAAATTTGGGAACAATTTGTCAAAATCACGAAAATTTAGAGACCAAACACACCGTTTCATGGGTATACCATGACATTACAAATGTGTGATGTGTCACAAAGTTTGGTCTCAATGTTTGACGACTAGTTTTGCATCATTTCATTAGTTTTGTCAAAATAATTAAAATACATGAACTACATATCAATGTTTTTATATCGGTCCGAAATTACGTACCGATCCGGACCGGTATATCGATCGATACCAAATTTTATTTTATTTTTTAAAAAATTAATATTTAATTAGTTTTTTAAGATCAAACCCGAAAATCAACCTTATTACCCGGTACTGGACGGTACAAAAAAAAATACCATACTGTATACCGTCCGGTATGAAAACAATGCTACATATATCAATATGTAGAGCGAAATAATATGCACAAAGGAAGAGCAATAGTCAATGACAAAAATGCTTTAACAAAGTTAACATTGTGACAAATTTAGAACAAGTACGATGAATTAGGGACATGCAATGATGAATGTATGTTATTACAAGATAAATAAAGCAGCCTTAAAAAGAATGTAGGAATTCAAGTGTAATAATTCAATTGAAATCAGGCTTATCAGGGTAAGTGCAACCAGACCTCTGAATGATAACATTTGCTGCATAACATCCGGCTCTAACGCATTCTTCGGTAGGTTTCTCGAGCACCAACTGAGACAAAAATCCACCAACAAACGCATCTCCTGCAAATACAAATTACTACACTCAATTTAACAGACTTGTTCAAGTGTTCAAAGTTGTGGTCTCCTCCATTTATAAACTATATCCGTGCACTCTCCACATAAAATTGACCAGACTCTAGAAATTTAACATCGTATCGGAGCAGGATTCGGAAAAACCTCAATGACCTTGCCGGGGTTAGTCCGGTTTAATGAAATTGATCGGTTGGTAATCCACCGATTTAAATTGTTAAGTTCAACTTGTCATGTGGTTGGACTTGAGGGGGTGTGCTCAATATAAAAGAATTGTCCCACATCGTAATTTAGATGTGTATTAGATTGATTTATATGAAAGAATGTTGCTTTATTAGCTTATTTTCTTTCTTTTTTCTACTTAGATCTTTTCGGCGAATGGAAGGACCGTAGTAAATGACTTGTTCAAGTCTTTTATAACATAGTATCCTCCCTTTATACGCTATATATGTACACAATCCACACGTAAATAGACTCAACTCTAGAAATTCAACATGATATCGGAGTTGGTTTGGTCAAGTATTTGGACTTGAGGTGATGTGTTGAAATATGAGATTGTCTTACACTGGAAAATGAATGTAGTTTGGATTGATTTATAAGAGGAAAAGGATACCATAGTAAATGACTTATGTAAGTCTTTTACGATGGGATCTCCACTCTCTATACGTAATATTCGTGCACACTCATGTCTCATAATTTCGACGAGACACTATAATTTCAACATTTATTTATGACTATGATTCTTTACCTGCACCGTTGGTGTCGACAAGCTTCTCCTTCGGCAAGAGAATGACAGGTAAAAGCTTAACTTTCCCATTCTCAGCAACAACAACTGGATCTGCACCTTGAGTAATGACAGCAATTCGATTCCCTGTTTTTGCAGTAGCGTTTGGCAACTGAGAGATTTTCAGAGCTATTTCTTCCACATTTTCTGTCTGTAAGATTGATCCATATGAGCTTATATTGGTTTTAAATACATATTGAGAGAAAGAAACATGACCTCCCAGCCATGAACTTTGGAGAAGGCTCTTGCTTCTGTTTCATTTCCAAAAACATAATCTGCGTAGCTGAAAATGTAGCAGAAGGAACTTGAAATAAGGAGTTTACATATAACAATATGTTGGAATTATAGAGTCTGACCGAAATAATGACGAAAGAGCGTGAACGAACGGGATTAAAGGGAGGAAGCATACATTTAAAAGACTTGATCAAGTTATTATATGGTGACATTCCACCCCTTTATAAACCAAATCAATCTCACTTCCATAACCGATGAGGGACAAATTCAATACTCCCTGCAAGTCCAACCATAAGGTTTAGACTTGTGAAATTGAAATGAACCGAACCATCTCCGATACCATGTTGAAATTATAGAATCTAATGACATGAGTGTGCACAGATATGACATATAAGGGGAGGAGACCACACCGTAAAAGACTTGAACAAATCAATTATGTGATGACATTCCATCCCTTTATAGACCTAATCAACCCCACTTCTATAACCGATGTGCGACAAATTCAACACTCCCCGCAAATCCAACCATAAGTTTTGGACTTGCAAAATTGAAATGAACCGAACCAGCTCCTATACCATGTTGAAATTATAGTCTGGCCGACATAACGAAAGGAGTGTGCATGGATATGACGTATAAGGGGCGGAGACCCCACCGTAAAAGAGTTGAACAAGTCAATTACTATGGTACCCCTTTCCTCTTATAAATCATTCCAAATTTTATCCCAAATCTAATGTGGGACAATTAATATTTCAACACAATACAATAAGACTTCAGTCTTACGGAATAACTTTGTCTTGTACGTCTTTGAAGAACTCGCAGATGAACGGGGCAGAAAGATTTGTCGAGAAAACCTGGATTTGTATATCTGGTTAGTTGAAGAATAGAGAATCAAATGTACAAGAAGAAACATTATTGTGTAAAGAGAGAAACCTTGTTATTTGCTGCTGCATGCTCTGCAACAAGCAAAATAGATTCTGGGGAAACAGTGAGGAAAAATCCAGCTATGTAAAAGTACTTGGCTTTCTCCACTGTCGAAAGATAAATCAAACCAATCAGCTTAATCCTGTAAAGTTCAAAATTTTTATGCTTACCAAGAGACCAGTTTTCTGGTTTCTTCAAGTGTTCAACCTTGTAGCAATTTGCTGCAGATAAATTCGCAACAAGGGACCTGGAAAAATTGTGATAAATTTATAAACAAACTAAACCAGCCCGAAAAAACAGTTCGGAGAAGAAACCAACCTTTCTCCACCAACCACACAAACACCACATGTGCCGGTTGGAGCATCATCTTCATAATAATGTACCTGAAACTAGCAGAGATCAGATGAAAAAGATGTTGAAATAGTGACAATTATGCCATATCGAAAGTAGGAAGTTGTTTGGGTTGGTTTATAAGAAAATTGTGGATCATAGTAAATGACATGTTCAAGTCTTTTACGGAGTGGTCTCATCCTCTTATATGTTATATCCGAGCACATTCCTTACATAAAAGTGACCTGACTCTAGAAATTTAACATGGTATCGAAGCAAGTTTGGAAAATCGTGAGTGACCTTGCCGGGGATTAGTCCGGTTTAATGAAACTGATCTGTTGGTAATCCACATATATGAATTGTCAAGTCCAACTTGTCACGTAGTTGAGCTTGAGGAGTGTGTGTTGAATATGAAGGAATTGTCCCACATTGGAATTTAGATGTGGATTGTATTGATTTATAAAAGAGAATGTGGACCATAGTAAATGACGTGTTCGAGTCTTTTACGTTGTGGTTTCCTCCTCTTATACATTATATCCGTGCACTCTCCACATAAAATTAACTCGACTCTAAAAATTTAACAAAAGCGTGAGCTGATGATGAAATGAGAATAACAAAACGATGCAAAATCTTGCCTTAACACCGGCTTCCATTGCATTTTTCTTCATTTCTTCACCAAATTTGTCCTTACCGATACAACCTATATAGCTAGTTGCCCCAGGAATTTGTAGCATCCACTGTAGATGGCGACCCAACAAAAGTTACTCAGTTACATGATAACAAACTTAGCAAAAATAACCAAACATCAACTATGCCAGTCACCTGAGCAACTCTTATTGAGTTTTGAGTAGCACCTGGGGTAAAATATACAGTTAGACATCTGTTCTAGCAACAACGAAGGAGAACAAACAATTAATTTTCAAATGCGATACGATTACACACCTCCAGCAATGTACTCCACTTTATAATTGGAAGTCAATTCTTCATACCTATATGAAATCAAGTATATTACTGGATGTAAACCTAAAAAAGTACATCAAGGGATACAAAACACAAGATTTCAGGGATCCAGCTTAATCATATCTCATTAGAAGGTAATCATAATCCTTTAGGATCAATTAATGAAAAGTTCTTAACTTTAATGCATAGCAGAACTTGTAACGGGAACTCAAGAAATGTACCAAAAATGCAGCATAAATATACCAGAAGTTACTCAAATCACACGAAAAAAACAGCATTCAAAGTGTTACTCACAAAGGAAGATGCTTCTCCTCTGCGAGAATCGCGTTGTTTAGTTTAAGATCAAACCTGTAACGCAAACAAATAAAACTATCAACAGAACATAAAAAACTAAATCGAACAAAATCAATAGATTCATATGAAGAAGATTAATCAACGAGAGTACTACATATCATGAGATCTAAGAACCAGAAATAACGAATACGCAGTAAAGATAACAAAGCAACAGATCTGTTTGAAAACTCGTACCAAACTATTCGATAAAAGAATTCATTAAACTATTCGATAACATCAGAACTCACTTTTCCAAAAAGTTGTGATCCACAACAGCGGAAATGTCCAGCAACGGGTTCCCCATTCCGAGAAGAATCCCCTCCTGCGCCATCTTCGTTAACGATTTGAGATCTACAGATCACGTGGAGAAGTAGTGAGCTAAGGTTTAGAACGAGGGATTTGTAAGTGCGAAGTGGGTTTAAGTAATTGTCGGTTGCTGTTAAGGGTTGGTCAGGGGTAGGATGGGTAATTTACATTTACATTTGCATTGCAGTTTAATTTGCATTTGCATTTACCAAAGAGTAATGAGTGTTACTTTATTTATTCTATTGACGCTTAAGCATGGTGCCATGTATGAGAATCATAAGAAATTCTTCTTTTTTAATTTCTTTTATATGATAAATATTTTGCAAGATTAACTATTACGGAGAGTCTATTTAATATATATATAAGTGGAAAATAAATAAAATAGAAGTATATAAATTCATTGAAACATTTCAATTATCATCATAAAGAACACATATTTTGAGTACATTATTCATTAAGTAAAATGTAATGCATGATAACGAGCTATGAGAGTACGATGTCTTGGTGCATAAGTTGGATGACAAAGATCAATTATGTTCAACGAGGTACCGGTGTAGGAGCGGGAGGCAAAGAAGGTGTTGGTGGTGGAGGAGTAGATTGCGGTGGTGGAGGTGGGCAAAATGGGAATGGCGGTTTAGGTATGTGGTTAAAGGGAATTATGGATGGAAAATCGGGTAAAAATGGAATAACCGGTAATGGAGGTTCTGCTAGGCAAAACCAAGCATCGGTATTTGTTGCAACGAGAGCAAATACGAGAACAATGAGAAAAATGTTGCAATTCGTAATTTTCATTTTGTTGATGAAAAGATTGGTTTTTGGTGCATTCGAATGTTGATTTTCATGGTTTATTTATAGGCATTAAAAGGGTTGAATTCCAATTGGTAATTAATGTTAGAATATTGATTTTAATTATATGTATTTAATATTATTTGTTATCATGGTAGATATATACTATTATAATGTTATCTAATGTGAAAGTATTTGATACTATAATAAGATTAATGATCTAATTTGATTATCAATACTATAATATAAATCATAATAATTTAATATTATAATATGATAGATAAATATTAATATATAAGATTAATAGGGACTCAAATGCAATTTATTCATTGTGATATTTGCAAATAATTCAATTTAAGACTGAAAATCATTCTTCTGTAGTTTACAATTTAAGGCTATTTTTTGTGAAGATGAATTTAGTTATATTATTTCTAATACTGAATTTAAGTAATTGTAAGAATTAATTCATTTTATTGTGGGGTGCAAACTAGTTATTTATGGTTTTGGTGGGGTCGAAATAGGAAAATAAATTTCAACTTAAATACTATTTATATAATTTGACATTCGCGCACATTTATAATCTATAGTTGAAAATATGACTAAATTCGATTTAAGATTATCATTAAGTAATTTGATGATATCGTTTATTAGTAGTTTTACATGCAATTTCAACAAATTAATAAACTTTTGCTTTCACATTTTAAAATAAATCAAAACTTAAAATATATACTGTTGTGGTCAAAGAACCTGGGTACCAACAGTCGTCCGGTTCGTTGCAGAACGAACTCGGTTTTAATTTATTTGAAATGAGGGAAACGATTATGAATCCAAGAGTAAATAGACACAACAAATTTAGAGTGGAAAACCATTGGAAAAACGGAAAAAACCACTTGATTAAGAGTTGGAAACGTTCTTAGCTGAATCCTTAATAAAACAGTTCATTACAAAACGAGATGGCTTAAGAAAATGACGAGGTAAATAAAGAAAACACTAAGGATATTGGTAGAGTAACAGTCTATCTTTGCTTATCCAAAAGGTTCTGTAAATTCCGTCGTCAAGCATTGTATTTATAGAGCTGAAATCGCGTGTAATCCATGACCTGTAACCGTCTCTGACAAAGTTGTTGGATGTTATTTTCACATGCTGGAAAACGTGGATGAGATCGAAGCGTAGTCTACGTGATCAGGACCGAAGCGTGGAATGTGTGATTGAGCCCGGAGCGCAAGACACGTGGGTTATAACTGTCTTGACCTATCCATCGGATCAGTCCCAAAAGCAATGGGGCATATGCATTATTGGTCTTCGGTCCCTGATCACTGAGCATGGGTTTTTGGACCAAGTGGGCTCTCGGGTTCATCTATCATTGTCGGATCAAACGTTTGTTGGAAATTGGATCTGGAGCCTTCAAGTTCGGCTTTCGTCACTTGGGTCAACCTAGCAAGGCTTGGGTGTAACCTGGTTCGGGGTACCGGAATCCAAATGTCTCATTAGATACAGAGTTAATCAAAGAGATGAGATTTAATATACGACATTATCACCTTTTGAAACGAAGTATTTAAGATAATCTCTTGAAATACAACGAACATATGTCATTTTGGGTTCGCAAAGAAAATAATATTGTATCGATTTTACTCATATAGTGTAACTAGTGAGTAATACTTTGATTTTGGTGGATATAAAATATATATTATCCACCTATGAGGCTCTTAGATTCTAACATTAGAGGTGGACAAAAAACAAACCCAAACAATTCGAGCTGTTCTTTTTTCTGTCATTCAGGATTTGTAAAAAAAGTTGAACCACAAGCTTAATTTAATGTATCAGTTCATTTGGTATGATGTTTAGGTCTTTATAAGAGAGTCATATCCAATATCAAAAACCAAATCATATGTTCGGTTTTGGTTAAGGTTCTTGGCGTGTTTTTTAACCCAATATTTGTTTATAATAAAAATATATAAATAAAAATTACAAATGAGGAAAGAATATTTTACTTAGTTTATGATTTATACTAATTCTAAAAAACTATTAAATGATAATTTTTATTTTTATATTATTAGTTTAATCTAAAAGTAATCCACAATTGAAAAATAATCTTTTAAATTTTAATTAAGGAAAAAACAAGAAATATAAAATATGTAATATAAAAAGGCTTGCAAAATAATCAATTCAGAATTAGATTTAATTTGAAAATAATAAATATTTACATCTATTAATACTTTTCAAAAATTTAAATTTATTTATAAATTCTCAAGAAAAAAACATGCATAAAGTTCATTAATACAGCGCCAAAAACTTCCTGTTTTGCGGTTTCCATACCAAAGGATTTAGAGCAATTGGAAGCCTTTGATACATTATAAACTTGATAAGAACTCTACGACCAGACACCCTGTGACGGATAAGACCCGTTAACAATTGAATCGATTCAAATAGTAGAAACGAACCCTTGCAGTCCACTTGTACACTTAACGAAGAGCGTCCTGATGTTCCACGAGAGGACCGAAGATAACCTTGGCGAAATAAAGCGTTTTCTGGTAACTGGCTCCATGGTTCGGTCAGAACGGTTACAAACCCACGTTTTCCACGCTTCGGGCCTTCACACGTTTACCACGCCTCGGGCCCGATCACGCAGACCACGCCTCTGTCCCAACCTCGTTTTACATCACACGACAACAACCTCTAACAAACCTGTCAGAGGCGGTTACAGGGCGTGATTTACACACGCCACCAACTCTATAAATACAGAGTGCGACAACGGAAATATGAGGACATTTTGGGCGCGTAAGGACATGCCGTAACCCTGCCGGAGCTCTTACTGCTTTCTATTCTCTTGTCATTTTCATTAAGCATCTGATGTATTTTGTATGAATTATTTGATTAGTGAACAGGCTATGAGCGTAATTCGCTCTTAGTCAAGTGATTTTCTCCCAAATTCATGGGGTTTCCACTATAAATCGTCGTGTCCATTTATTGTTTCCAGTTCTAATCGTATTCCACATAAAAAACAAATCAAAACTGAGTTCGTCTGTTGACGAACCGGACGACTGTTGACACCCCTAAAAAGGGACTATAACAAAACTACTGAAATTTTATTAGTATTTATTGAATTAATCTGAAAAGGATACACATACCAATTTTCACAACATACAGAATCACACATAGAAAGGATGTTTTAACCAATGTTTTCATATCGATTCGGTATAAAAAAAATTAATTTTTTTTTTCCGGATCGACCCGGATACCCGATACTGGTCAAAACACCGGTGCCGCCCAATATTTTATGTACCGACCGATATAAAGAAATGGGTTTTAACACAGTGAGAAATTGGACGCCATTGATTTTCTTTAAAATTGGTTTATTATTCTTGGGATCTTTGTTACTAGCTAAACTATTTGAATTCGATTATTGCCCATTGGGTCTTTGAATGGAAGCTCTAATATCAACAAATAACTCATCCTCAAGAGCTTTCAGTGTCAGAGCATCCCTTCCAACAATGGAGAGATAATTACTCAGAAGAATGTCGGTGTAACCCAATTCATAAGAGAAAATAAATCACATTGAAAATGTTAATGCAAACCAATTATTATGATATCACATATCTTATAAACTAAAATTATTCTAGTTTCACAATCGATGTGGGATAATATTTCAGCACTCCCCTTTATGTCGAACTGGTTTTATCCAATTCATATTTGCTTTAATATATTCGGTAATACTTGAATCATATAGATCGATCTATTTTTGTCGCCTAAACCTTATGTACTTTTCTATCAGAGATTTTTTTTTCTGTTTAAACCGATATGGACTAAACTGAAACTTAATCTGAAACCGAATCATATAGATCGATCTATTTTTGTCGCCTAAACCTGATGTACTTTTCTATCAGATTTTTTTTTCTATCTAAACCGATATGGACTAAACCGAAACTTAATCTGAAGCCCAGTCCATAAGTCATAAGTAAATCACATTAACAATGTTAAATCAAACTAATCATTCATGATATCATGCCTATTATAAACTATAATTATTCTAGTTTCACAATCGATGTGAGATAATATTTCAGCACTCCCCTTTAAGTCGAACTGGTTTTGTCCAATTCATATTTGCTTTAATATACTCGGTAATACTTGAATCATATAGATCGATCTATTTTTGTCGCCTAAGCCTTATGTATTTTTTTATCAGAGATTTTTTTTTTCTGTCTAAACCGATATGGACTAAACTGAAACTTAATCTAAAACCCAATCCATAAGTCATAAGTAAATCACATTACAAATGTTAAATCAAACTAATCACTCATGATATCATGCATATTATAAACTATAATTAATTGTAGTTTTACAATCGATGTGAGATAATATTTCAGCACTCCCCTTTAAGTCGAACTGGCTTTGTCCAATTCATATTTGCTTTAATATACTCGGTAATACTTGAATCATATAGATCGATCTATTTTTGTCACCTAAGCCTTATGTACTTTTCTATAAGAGATTATTTTTTCTATCTAAACCGATATTGACTAAACTGAAATTTAATCTGAAACCCAGTCCATAAGTCATAAGCAAATCACATTAAAAATGTTAAATCAAATTAATCACTCATGATATCATGCCTATTATAAACTATAATTATTCTAGTTTCCCAATCGATGTGCGATAATATTCCAGCACTCCCCCTTAAGTCGAACTGGTTATGTCCAATTCATATTTGCTTTAATATTTCAGCACTCCCCCTTAAGTCGAACTGGTTATGTCCAATTCATATTTGCTTTAATATACTCGGTAATACTTGAATCATATAGATCGATCTATTTTTGTCACCTAAGCCTTATGTACTTTTCTATAAGAGATTATTTTTTCTATCTAAACCGATATTGACTAAACTGAAATTTAATCTGAAACCCAGTCCATAAGTCATAAGCAAATCACATTAAAAATGTTAAATCAAATTAATCACTCATGATATCATGCCTATTATAAACTATAATTATTCTAGTTTCCCAATCGATGTGCGATAATATTCCAGCACTCCCCCTTAAGTCGAACTGGTTATGTCCAATTCATATTTGCTTTAATATTTCAGCACTCCCCCTTAAGTCGAACTGGTTATGTCCAATTCATATTTGCTTTAATATACTCGGTAATACTTGAATCATATAGATCGATCTATTTTTGTCGCCTAAACATGATGTACTTTTCTACCAGAGATTTTTTTTTTCTGCCTAAACCAATATGGACTAAATCGAAACTTAATCTGAAGCCCAGTCCATAAGTCATAAGTAAATCACATTAAAAATGTTAAATCAAACTAATCACTCATGATGTCATACCTATTATAAACTATAATTATTCTAGTTTCACAATCGATATGGGATAATATTTCAGCACTCCCCCTTAAGTCGAACTGGTTTTGTCCAATTCATATTTGCTTTAATATACTCGGTAATACTTGAATCATATAGATAGATCTATTTTTGTCGCCTAAATTTGATATACTTTTCTACCGGAGATTTTTTTTTTCTGTCTAAACCTATATGAACTTAACCGAAACTTAATCTGAAGCCCGGTTCATAAGTCATAAGTAAATCACATTAAAAATGTTAAATCAAGCTAATTACTCATTATATCATACTTATTATAAACTATAATTATTCTAGTTTGGACAATATTTCAACAACATTCTTTTCATATTTATCAGCTTTGATTATCATGATCGAGAGTTCTTCAGTATCCATGACTCCTAGAATTAAAATATAAGATTCATTCAAGAGAAAGCAAACAGCATGTACCTGCACTGTCGAAGAAAGCATTATCCCAAGCTAAACTTTAAGCAAATTGTATTTTCCTATGTTTTATTGTTCGGTCTCACTAGATTCAAACGGTCATCAAGAGCACCTTGTAAGCACAGTTCCATATGCATCTTCAACAATAGAATGTTCTAAGATTTACAAAACCAAAGAAATTCAATGATAAAGTATTGGAATNATATTTGCTTTAATATACTCGGTAATACTTGAATCATATAGATCGATCTATTTTTGTCGCCTAAACATGATGTACTTTTCTACCAGAGATTTTTTTTTTCTGCCTAAACCAATATGGACTAAATCGAAACTTAATCTGAAGCCCAGTCCATAAGTCATAAGTAAATCACATTAAAAATGTTAAATCAAACTAATCACTCATGATGTCATACCTATTATAAACTATAATTATTCTAGTTTCACAATCGATATGGGATAATATTTCAGCACTCCCCCTTAAGTCGAACTGGTTTTGTCCAATTCATATTTGCTTTAATATACTCGGTAATACTTGAATCATATAGATCGATCTATTTTTGTCGCCTAAACATGATGTACTTTTCTACCAGAGATTTTTTTTTTCTGCCTAAACCAATATGGACTAAATCGAAACTTAATCTGAAGCCCAGTCCATAAGTCATAAGTAAATCACATTAAAAATGTTAAATCAAACTAATCACTCATGATGTCATACCTATTATAAACTATAATTATTCTAGTTTCACAATCGATATGGGATAATATTTCAGCACTCCCCCTTAAGTCGAACTGGTTTTGTCCAATTCATATTTGCTTTAATATACTCGGTAATACTTGAATCATATAGATAGATCTATTTTTGTCGCCTAAATTTGATATACTTTTCTACCGGAGATTTTTTTTTTCTGTCTAAACCTATATGAACTTAACCGAAACTTAATCTGAAGCCCGGTTCATAAGTCATAAGTAAATCACATTAAAAATGTTAAATCAAGCTAATTACTCATTATATCATACTTATTATAAACTATAATTATTCTAGTTTGGACAATATTTCAACAACATTCTTTTCATATTTATCAGCTTTGATTATCATGATCGAGAGTTCTTCAGTATCCATGACTCCTAGAATTAAAATATAAGATTCATTCAAGAGAAAGCAAACAGCATGTACCTGCACTGTCGAAGAAAGCATTATCCCAAGCTAAACTTTAAGCAAATTGTATTTTCCTATGTTTTATTGTTCGGTCTCACTAGATTCAAACGGTCATCAAGAGCACCTTGTAAGCACAGTTCCATATGCATCTTCAACAATAGAATGTTCTAAGATTTACAAAACCAAAGAAATTCAATGATAAAGTATTGGAATTATAGAGTATGGTCGAAATTATTATGGGAGAGTATGAACGAATGAGATTAAGGGGTGGAATCCACACATTTAAAAGACTTGAACAAGTGATGGAATTCTCATCCTTATAAACTTAATCAATCTCACTTCTTTTAACAATGTGGGACAAATTCAGCATAAAGACCTTCATTCTCAACTCCAAATGAGGAAACATTGCACCAAATACAACTCCAAAACTAAATAACCGAATTAAAATCAATCAACAGATCAATTCAAATTAACGTTCTTCCAAGTCTCCAACCATCAAATTTGAAGAAGATTCATTTCAAAAGCATGCTAAAAACCCATCATTTTTATGAAATTAAGATCACGATTATGATAAGGTATCTTATACTACGTATTTTTATTAACCCATCATTTCAAAAGCGTTACCATCTTCGAAACTAACACTCTTCTTCGGGAGCCGTACCCTTTCCATTTTCTAGCAATTGCAGAAATTGCTTCAATTGAAAAATAGATTCTGAAGAAAAAGGAATGTTCAACATGGAGCAATAAAAAGCAAGGAAGTTAAACCAGTCGGTATCGTTCATACCGGTAATGATCGATACGAACGATTTTTCCTATATATCGGTGGTATACCGGTGATATATCGGAATATCGATGTACCGATCAGAACCGATATTTACCGGTATGATCGATATACCTGGCGGTATACCACCGGTATGACTACCATGATAAAAAGTAAGAAATTTGAAATATGGGCGGTTCTTTTTTATTATTTTAAAGTAAAAACATATTAAATTTGAATCCTTAATCCAATATAATTATTTATAAAACTATGTATTACTATATTATTATTATAATAATACAATAAAGATTTTATTAACCGCGTAGGCAAAGGCATACTATTTAAAATTTTAAAATGATAAGATATCTTATACTATTTTAAAGTTCGGGAGCTACTAACAAATATGATGATTATGAAGTACAATATCGACATTAGACGCATTTGATTCGATTACGATATGAAAGGAACTATCAGTCGATGTAATAATATCTCATTCCAATGATCACGAACCTTAAACGATAGTATATTAGTAATCTAAAACTGATAGTTCGATGTATCATTCGACAACACTTTCGATACGAAAATGAACAAAGTTTTATAAGCTACAAGTGAGTAAAAACAAAGGTCCAAAAGTCAGGTATTTGTCACTGCTTCTAAGGGCAGTTTCACCATCTTCTAAACTCTTGAATCTGAATCTGTAAAGTGAAGATTCAAAGCATTTCTCTCTTCTAAGACCATTTTCGTATTCGGGTCATCTTCCCGTTTGATATCGTCTTTTTCCGAACATAAACCAGTGCTATCAGGTTGCTGTTTTTCACCGAACAAAACCCGATCTTTAGAGTAACTATAATCCTCTGTTCCTCGAGTCCCCTTTCGTTTTCTTGACTTGTGTTTTTCGATACAAACTGAATCACGAAAACGGCATAGAAATCGATGTACCGGAGTCCCGGCTATACGATATCCTTGACTGTGGCTCTTTGCAACTAATGTCAAGTTTGAAATAATCACATCAACACTAGGAATCTTTGATGGTAAAAGTTTCATTTTTCGACATTCTCTTAACGAGCTCGGGTTCTCTTCGTCTTTCACATCTACGAGACGTATTTGCTTCCGAGGTATACTGCATTCAATTGCTAGCTTTCTTTTTCTCGATGGAACATCATCCGCATTTCTCGGGACAAGTTTGTCTGAAGATAGCCTCGTCTTGTCTGCGTTGAACTCAATATCACCGTCCCATAAAACACCGAATTCTTCAAGAATCGGGCGTTGACTATTAAACCTCCATCTCCATCTATCGAAGGCCAATAACTGAGCTTTCAAAGTCGTGAACCGCAACCGGTTTTCATTCATTTTCGAAGATTCAGCACAAAGATTAAGATTCTGCATAAGTTCATAAGGTACGAAAGAAGCAACAGTCGATAAATAGTCCCCTCCCGTTATCACACTCGACTCTTCTCGAATACCAGGGTTCGAAATCACTTCTTTATTTATCTCATCACGCAGTTCAGGCGATAAACATAAACACGACAATCCAAACTCAACACGTCTCATTAATTCATCTAAAGCATTCTCGACACCACTACAAAACCTATCTCCGGTGCTCTGTTTCTCCATTTCCGAGAAAAAACTCCGAAAAGGCTTAATATTCACTGCTTCATTCCACGCGAATGTTTGATCACCAAAATAAGCTATCAAATAACTTTCCCTCTTAAAATATGCTTGCGCCTTATCAGACGCAGCCGAAGGAAGAAAAATCTGCCCAGGCCACCATGGATGGCTCTTAACTTTCCCCCATACGAGATCCGATAAGTAAAATTCTCCTTCATTTTCATTAACATCAAGTAAAGTACGTGTTTTCGGTATCAAAACACCGTCTTTAGCATCATTTACGACAACAATCGCCAACTTATCATCCTGCAAAACTTCATTCGAACCTGAATCTTGATCTCTACTTGAGCTAATTGTGACATTTTCAGCCTCGTTAACAGTGATTTCATTAACGGGTATCGGGTTTTCGATATCACGATGCCAAGATCGTCTCTCGGGAATCATATTCGCATCCCATTCTTCGAAATTATTTGCTTCTTCCTCATCATTAAGACCAAATTTACCCTGTAGAAGCCTCTCAACAATACATATCACTGATTTAGTACTCCTCCATTCTTCATCCTGAGTTGACATTTCTACAACCCTATTTCTACTGACATTATGAACATTTGATATTCTTGCACAAGCCAAATCAACATTTTCAATTTCAATTCTACTCGTAACACTTTCAGAACTAGATTCATCGAATAAAACCTTAATCTCCTCCGCAACCCCACCAATCAAATTAGGGTTCTCAGTTAGGGTTTTAGATTCCAATTCACCGCTAATTCTAACACCAGCCCCTTTGCTTGATTTCCCTAATTTCGCATCGGAAACTCCATTAACACCACCTAATTTTTCAGCCATGGGCAAAACCCTATAATCAAAACCGCAAAATTACGAATCAAAATAACATATTCCAACAAATTACCCAACGATTCCTCTCTCTATAGATACAAAACTTAGAAAATTTACAGAAAAATTATCTTGAATATGATAATAATTACCTTAAATTCAGCGGAAATATTCAAAATTGAACAAACGATGAACTTATACTCCTTCCTTCAATTGAAAATAAATCTGCAAACAGAGAAAATCTCTCTTAATTATTCACACCTTTATCTTTATGCTTTTCCCAGCCTTCAGAAATAAAATTACAGCTTCGTCTTCTAGGTGGAGTCGTATTATATGGCTCGTCGAAAAATGTGATTTTTCTGCTTCTATGTAGAAGACCGAAGACTAGCGTAATGAGTATTCGTAATATTTAACTTTCATATTTTAATTAAATAAGTGTATTTAGATTTTACTAACCATATAATCACAAAAAAATTAATCCATTTTTATTAATTATTCCAAATTGCAACTATAAATTAAATTATTAAAATAAACTTCTCATTAAGTTAGTATATTGTTTTTGAAATTATATATTATTATTAAGTTACTCCAATTTAACTTACGATTTTATATCCTAACTACAAATAAATTATATATATATTAGTTAATAAAAAAGTTTTCATCTCGTTTCGGAATTTCAACCGAGACCGATATATTTAAAAATATATGTCCAATTTGGGTTTCATTTGTTTGGGTCAAATTTTTCAGTGACCAACACTAATTGAATTTATTTATTTCTGTGTTGCACGATTCATATGGTTGCGTGTCTTGCAAAGCACCCCAGCGTACTCGGTGTGGGGTACGCGAATCCTACCGGTTGCGTTAATTTTTTTTTATAATCCTACCGGATTTTTTGGATTATTTCCAGTACTGTTATTTTGATATATCTCACTCGTTAACTGAAGTTAACGTGTTCATTATCGATTTAGTTTCTACGTGGGGTTATGTAATTTATTCGGTGAAGCAAAAACTCAAACCGGAATATTCAGCATTATGTAATAATGATATAAATGACTTGAAGTTATCAAGTGTAGAGGTTTGTCATTTTCTCATTGAAGTTTTAACATATGGTGTTTTAGTCGTTTTTTGTTGAGAATGTGTATCTCATATCGAATATGAGATATCATGAGTAATTAGTTTGATGAATTATCTTATGTATTGGGTTATACGGACATTCTTTTTATCTATTAAATACAGAAAAAATGATCTTACTCGAATGTTGCCTTTTGATATTCGTGTATCGTATTCTATAAAGTTTTGCATAGTTTTAAACATGATGTAAATGTTCAAGTTTTGACGATATTTATAGATTACAGATACACATGTATCACCGAAAATTGCGTTTACCGGATAATTTAATATATATTTTAATTAATTTAAATTAACACACCCTTAATTGGATTCGTAAAATTTTACGCACTCCACACCCTTGTAACCTTCATTCACCTTGCATCCCACACCCGTGCAATCTAAATTCATTTATGTATAATTATAAAAAATCAATTTTTAAATTATTCTATTTTGCTTTTTAAACAAAATATTAAACTATTAGTGTTCCGTAAATATTAAATAATACATACGTGCTACAACTAGTATTAGTGGTTAGGTAAAATAATTATATTACAATATATAATTATTGTATATTTTAAGGTTTTTTACAATAATTTTATAAAAACCAATATAAAAATATCCGTGGATATAAAAACCTTGGTTAATACCTTAATATCTCACATTTAAATTTTGCATTAATGTAAACTATGAGTCAATTTCTATAATTTATGGTTTACATGTATTTTTTTAAATAAACCATCAGAATAATATTAAAAAAAACTAAACAAAATAAGCCCTAAAATATGTGATATTGATAAAAAAAGTGCCAAATTAAGTTTAAGGTAAATGAAACATGTGCAGTAAAACATATACACGACCTGAAATAGCATCATGAGACACACTTAACTTATCACTTTACTTCAACAAGCTTGTTTTAAGGCTGGAGATTGACAAATTTCAGTCCATTCCCGGTATAATCGGAACCATCATGTGCGAAGAACGACTCTGAGATTATCAAACAAAGTTTCAATCATAAAACGAGCATCTCTAGAAGCGAACGAAATGCGATTCCGAGTAAAGAAAACAAGATTATCAAACAAAGTTTATATCATAAAACGAGCATCTCTAGAAGCGATAGAAATGCGTTACCGAGAAAATAAAACATGATCATCAAACAAAGTTTATATCGAAAACGAGAATATCTAGAAGCGAACAAAATGTGTTTCCAAGAGAAGAAAACAAGATCATCAAACAAAATTTATATCATAAAACGAACATCTCTAGAAGCGAACGAAATGTGATTCCGAGAGAAGAAAACAAGATCATCATGCAACGTTTAAATCATAAAACGAGCATATCTAGAAGCGAACGAAAAGCGATTCCGAGAGAAGAAAACAAGATCATCAAACAAAGTTTATATCAT
>RWGZ01001515.1:50270-90262 GCA_009725065.1 Utricularia reniformis
AAAAAACGAACATTCAAAGCAAAAATGAACATAAGATGTACCTGAGAACTTGGTCCAGCTTGAACTCCATCCTTTCTCGCAGATCCATCGAGTCCCTTTGCTGATCCTCCCTTAGAGTCACCCTGTAAAAGGAATAATGCAAATGGATCGAACCAAACTGTATTCAGAAAATACAAAATAAATCATATGTTGTGTTATTCGTACCTCAATCTGCCATAGGAACGAAATGTAGAATGAGATCAAGCCCGAACAACACGAAAAACACAAAAATGGGTAAGTCATAATTTCAAAAGGCTTTGAAGTACTGAGACAAATACTCTAATATAAAAGAGGAATGAGTAAAAAATAGTAATTACCTCTCTGTAACGAGAAAGGTACACTTTAAGTGGATCAATGTAATCTTCGAACCCTAGAGTTGCCATAGCCCATAGTAAATCATCACCATTGATTGTCTTTCTTTTCTCCCTTTGACATTTATCACTAGCCCTTCAATTTTTACCAAACCATAAAACCTTCAGATTCAGATATGCACACAAAATTGTACATTGAACGAAGAAACGGGAAACCCACTAAAAAAGATTGAATTGAAAGAAAAAAAGAAAGACATACTCGCTCGTGATGAAGCTAATAAACTCGGAAACACACTCTTGGACAGTTTCCTTGGCATCTTTAGCAATTTTTCCATTCATCGGAAGCGCCTTCTTCATGATACGGCTAATATTAGCGATGGGCAAAAACCTATCCTGTTCGCGAACGCCACGTGGGCTTAGATCGCCACCACTATCATTCCCTCCACCGGCGGGACTACCCGGACCTCCATGAAACTCAGCCATTAATTTAAATGAAGAAAACTAAACCTGCAATCCAAAGTGACGATGAAATAACACGAANAAATTTGTATTTAGGCGCGAGTGAGATCGGAGGGTTGAGAAATCGTCAGGAGAGACGACGATTGAGATCGAGAGATTGGGAATTGGAAACTAGGGTTGAGTTTATCGACACCGTTGGTTTTTCTGTCACCCCATAAATATCTTTGCTTTGGATATTGACGGGTGGCCTAGCTAGGTTTTACAAAACGACGTCGCTCCCATTATCATTTTGGGCCATGATATAATGGACTGCCCTCATGTACTTCAAAGCCATTTTAGAGAAAATTGTGTTTATTTTTTAAACTTTTGTGATTTTAATAAATTCGATTTTCAAAATTTAATTTCATATTGGTAATCCTTATATTTTAATTGTTTTACAAAAACGGTACGCAAATATAATTCTGTGTGTTAAAATATATTCTCAAATTTTAAAGATTAAATTTATCAAATTTATATGAGGATTAATTTACTTTCAAAAACTTTAAGTAATGCGTTTATTAATACTAAGAAATTTTGAGAACCAAACTTTGAGGATTTTAAATATCATCGTTTTTTTTACTATTTAAAATGTAATTTACATTTATTTATCTACAAAACAACAAATAAAATATTTTAAATATTAATATTAAATTTAATATTTATAAACGAAAAAGGTTCTGATTTACATAATTTGTAATATATTCTACAGTTTTACAGTAACCGCTCATAAAACAAAATACTAATTTACAATGGACGAATGACATTTAAGATCCCTAAAGTTTGTATGATTTAACAAATTTAGTCCTTAAACTTCTTCATTTTGGTAAATTTAGTCCTCAAAGTTTTGTGGGAACAAAACAAATCCCCAAACTTTGTATTTTTGGTATAATTAGTCCTCATATTTTGTAACTTTTGATAAATCTAGTCCTCAAAGTTTCATATATGTGACGAAATTAATCCTCAAATTTTGGTGACTAAATTTGCCACATGGGGACCAAATTTGTCAAAAATATCAAAATACAGGGACTATAAATATCAAATAAAATTTTATGGATCAAATTTGTCAAAATAACCAAAACTAGCCATTTTCTCAATTTAAAATACTTGATATGTAATACTTTTAAACAAGAGAACATAATCAAGACAAGACAATACTATTTCGAACAACAGGCTTCTAAGATAACTTCTATATCTGGATCATCTCCCGCTTCTTTGTCCTAAACCGACCAAACGAATCCTGATCAATCCGAAAATATTCGCAATACATATACATATAACATGAATCTATGTTTTTAAACTGATTTGATAGATTAAACCAGTACGAACTCTAGCTCAAATCATAATGAACGGTAACTATTTTTAAATCCTTATTTTTTAATAGAATCGAAAAATCCCCGGTCAAGAGGCTTCTAGAAAACTAGTAACCGGTACGAACTGGTGGTTCAACATGCGGTTTTAAAACATGGACTAACCTTGTGGATGTAGGAAATGTTTTTACCAGGGCCAGCTACAATGAGGCCACCTTGTTGCCTGTGGAACAAAAATCGGTATAAAAAACCCAATGATCACAAAACGAAAAAAATAAAATACTAATACTATTGAAGATGACAATATCCCATATCGAAAATGCGATTATAAGAGGGATTCTAGACCATTATAATTGGGCGAATGACATTTAAGATCTACAAATTTTATATGATTTGACAAATTTGGTCCCTAAAGTTTTTGAATGGTAAAACTAATCCATAAACTTTGAGTTTTTAGTAAAACTAATCCTCATATTTAATAAAATTTGGTAAATCTAATCCACAAAATTAACTTGTGTGTCAAAATTATCCCAAATTTTGGGGACTAATTTTGCCACATGAGAACCAAATTTGAAAACTTTAAAAACTCCAAACATTTAAAGCACGGGGAACTAAGGATGTCAAATTAAAGCTCCGAGACCAAATTTGACAAAATCACTCAACTTTGAAGACCAAACACCCAATTTTCTCATTATAATTGATTTGTTGAAGTCTTCTTAGTTGTGGTCTATTCTCTCTTATACGTTATATCCAAGCACACTCATCACATGAAATCCACTCAACTCTATAAATTTAACAAATACGAATTACGAAGCATTCGAGATTTATTCAAAATGAGAGGGAGACAAACCAGCCACCCCTTGTTCTTGTATCTTTCTCAAAAGAGAGTGCCCAATCTTGTCTATATCCTTCAAGATAAGCTTTTATAATTTTCACACCTGACTGAAAATGTCAAAAACAGTCTTAAAAATGCATGATTTAGATACGAGTTACGAATTTAATCGGCATACCCCGGGAGTAAAAGTCGTGGAAACGCCAGAAACGAATTTGAATGCGTCATAAGAGGAGTGGTTCGGGTCTGCATATACCTCTATAGCACATAAAATGGACTAAAATTGTGATGCGTAAAATGGTTTCATGAAATCAGTAATAAATATGATGAAAAAATTACCTCCTTTGAATTTAGTTTGCTCAGAGAACACTTTTGCCTGTCAAGAAGCCGAAAACTGATCAACGAAACCATTATCTCAAGTGATCATAAGAATGAATGTATGAACGAAAAAATGGGATCATGATTCATGTTATGTTTTACGAAATAGAATAAATATTGAAACAAAGAGGTGCATAGCTCTTTTGCATCAAAGAAGCAGTGAATGAAACTTGAAAATTATGCGTAGATATTTGATCAACAGAAGTACTATCACAGGTCCTCATAAGAAAGAACATACTAAGAAAAGAAAAAACTCAGTAAGTCTTCTTTTGTTATGAACAAATGGGATAATGTTATGTTTCACAGAATCGAATAAATATCAAAATAAAGAGATGCATAGATCTTTTGCATCAAAGAAACAGTGAATGAAACTTGATAATTATGCATACATACTTGATCAACAGAACTACTACGAAAATAAAGAACTCAGTAAGTCTTCTTTTGTTATGAACAAATGGGATAATGTTACGTTTAACGGAATCGAATAAATATCCAGCAAAGAATTGCATATCTTGCGTATCAAAGAAACAGTAAATGAAACTTGAAAATTATGCGTACATACTTGATCAACATAACTACTATCGCATGTGCTCATAAGAAAGAAAATACTAAGAAAAGAAAGAACTCGGTAAGTCTTCTTTTTTATGAACAAATGGGATAATGTTATGTTTCACGGAATCGAATAAATATCCAAGCAAAGAATTGCATATCTCTTGTGTATCCAAGAAACAGTGAATGAAACTCTAAAATTATACGTACATACTTGATCAACAGAACTACTATCACAGGTGCTTAGAAGAAAGAACATACTAAGAAAATAAAGAACTTAGTAAGTCTTCTTTTTTCTAAACAAATGGGATATGCTATGTTTTACGGAATCGAATAAATATCCAAGCAAAGAATTGCATAGTTCTTGTCTTGTGCATCAAAGAAACAGTGAATGAAACTTGAACATTATGCGTACATACTTGATCAATACTACCAGGACCTATTAAGACAAGAGCCACCCCAGATTTATCCATCTTTTCCTGGAAAAGCAGCATGAAATAAAATCATAGGGACAAACAAAGAACAAATGCACTTTAAAGAGAATTTTCTATTATTTCATTCTCTGATTTAGTGTCTTCATAGAGTTAATTCTACATATACCTTGTAAGCAGCAAGATAGTTAGCCCTTTTCCGGCAAAGGACACATCTGTAACATCACAGTAATTGAACTCAATTTAATCAAATACAGATACCCATAGCCAAAATACTGGCTGAGATTTTACAATCCGCCCCAAAAAATACCCAAAATGACGAGCAAATGCGACAACAGCTTTCCTATCTTTCCACAATTCAGAAATTGGAATTCCATTTCCGTTAAGATCATACACCAAAACGCTCTCCAAAGGATCAGTTGTAACTTCGGATGTTTCCGTACCAGCTAGGCAACAATTTTCGCACTCATCGATAACTCAGCACATAGACATACAAAAAATAAAAAACAAATAAAGAATGATTACCGGTAAAGCTGTCGACGGAGCAAGCAACGAGGCTCCGAGGTCTATAACCTACCCCGGCATGGAGAAACAGGCAAGTATCATCATGTTTTCTTAAAGGAAACGAACCGATGAGACTATGTGAAGGAGGATAACGATTTTTAATAGCGACTCCGGCGGCGGGAACACTGCAAACAGCCGGGTTTAAGACCCTCGACATTGTAGAACATGAATGGCTGCAGATCAGAAGCTATGGCCTCAAGCCAGGGAATTCATGCGGAAAGTAAAGCTGACACGTGGCTTCCTTTTCTGATTGTAATTTTAAAGTTTACAAAATTGCAATATACTTTTGGTGCTCATTTAATAATTTTGGTTTTAAAATTAAAATTATCTTTTTTTAGGTAAATACTTTAATTTCATTAGATTGACTAAACGGATGACAATCGAATATCAGTGGTTATACGATCTAAAATCTCAATATTTTGTAGTGAATCTTTCCCTCCTTCCGATAGTTCTAATATGACGATCAAGTGTGCCACATAATTCCCACTCCTCTTTACGAAAGCGAGTTTAATCTCCTCAATTAAAATTATCTTTTATTCGGACTACAATACTACTATGGAAAAAACTAGAGTCCAATAGGTTAATCGATCACAATTAGTTTTCATTCTTTTTTAATTATGGTTAATCACTATTAAATTTTGTTTTCGATCCATTATTAATATACATAAATCAATTAAACAATCAATTACGATTTAAGCATTCGACTTACCAATCGAATCATTCAATTGACAATTTTTTAAAAATATTATGAATAATTTCTTTAAGAAAATAAAATACTTTTTTAAATACAAATTGTTAGAAAATTTGCTAAAAACTTAGAGAGAAAGTTTAGGAATTCTATGAATTTCCTTATTCATTTCAGTTTTCATACGTCTATTTATAGAAAGAAATATTAATATATTATTATTTAATAATTCATGAAGACGATGTATTACTATACAAAACACTATTTTATCTATTCACATCTCATCAGTATTAATTACATGTTTATCTACATATAATATATAATATTTGTATATTTAATATTGTTTATACATTTATACTACATATAATATATAATATTTGTATATTTTGATATTGGTGATACATTCATAATTCAGTATAATTCACAACACTCCCCCTTGAATGTATACCAATTTTATCGTATTGATAAGTTGAAGATCAATTCGTAAGTTTACTGGATTTTCTTATCTGTATTTTACTATTTTCTAAGTGCGATTGCTTTGGAAAGAAAATTTCGATTTCAGATAAGATGCCTTCGCAAGCAATAGTCGATCTTGAAAACTTTTTCGGTCAGATGTTCTTACTCTTAGTATTATTATTGATTATTTTGTTTATTGTTCTGGGTTTTTCGAGATATGATTGCAGGTATGGAGTGTGATAAAATGTATTTTTATTTTGATATGTAATAATGTAATGTTGAAAAACCGTACTGATGATTATTTCAAATCAAGAAGTCTCTGCATTCCAATTTGATGAACAAATTTCTCAAATACGCTTGTAAGGAGAGATTTAGTAAATAGATCTGCTAGATTCTTGCAAGATTGTATCTTTTGTACTTCAATATCCTTTTGTTTTGTGAGATCATGTGTGAAGAAGAATTTTGGAGAAATATGTTTTGTTCTATCTCATTTGATATATCTTTTTTTCAATTGAGCAATACATGCTGCATTATCTTCAAATAAAATTGTTGGTTTCATTTTCTCAGACAATAAACCACAAGTGGTTAGAATGTGATGAATCATAGATCTTAACCCTACACATTCACGACTAGTTTCATAAATGTCAATTAATTCTGCATGATTTGATGATGTTGCTGTAAGAGTTTGTTTCATTGATTTCCAAGATATAGTAGTTCCACCTAATGTAAACACATATTCAGTTTGTGATTTACTATTATGTGGATCAGATAAATACCCCGCATTTGCATAACCAATTAAGTCAATTGTTTTGGGTTTTATATTTTTGGAGTACAATAATCTCATGTCTTTTGTTCCTTGAAGATATCTAAAAATATGTTTCACTCATTTCCAATGTCTTTGTGTTGGCGCTGAACTAAATCTTGCTAATAAATTTACAGAAAATGCAATATCAGGTCTTGTATTATTAGCAAGATATATCAATGCACCAATTGCACTTAAATATGATACTTCTTGACCAAGTACATCTTCAGTATCTTCTTTTGGACGAAAACAATCTTTCTTTTGATCTAATGATCGAACATCCATAGGTGTACTTAGCGGATGTGATTTGTCCAAGTAAAATCGTTTTAGTATTTTCTCAGTATAATTAGATTGATGTAAGAAAAATCATTCGGATAAATCTTTAATTTGTAGACCTAAACAAAATTTGGTTTGGCCAAGGTCTTTCATTTCAAATTCACTTTTCAAATAAGCAACGGTATTTTCAATTTCATCATGACTTCCAATAATGTTCAAATCATCAACATAAACCGCTACAATGACAAAACCAGACATTGTTTTCTTTGTAAAAATACATGGACTTATAGGATTATTCATAAATAATTCTTTCATGATACTTTCTTTTAATCGATTATACTACATCCTTCCTGATTGTTTTAACCCATACAATGATTTATTCAGTTTGATCAAGTATATATTTCGGGGCTTCAATTTGAATGCTTCAGGCATTGATAGTCCTTCGGGAACTTTCATATAAATATTAGTATCAAATGTTCCATATAAATATGCTGTCACAACATCTATTAAACGCATTTGTAAACCTTCCATAACTGTCAAACTTATTAAAAACCTGAAACTAGTTGCATCAACTACTGGTGAATATGTTTCATAATAATCGATTCCAGGTCTCTGAGTAAACCTTGAGCAACAAGTCTTGCCTTATATCTTACAACTTCATTTTTTTCATTCCGTTTTCTTACAAACACCCATTTATATCCAACAGGTTGTATTTCTTCTTGTGTTTGTACTATTTTTCCAAAAACCTCACGTTTATCTAATGAATTTAATTCATTTTGAATTGCATCTTTCTATTTTAACCAATCTTTTCGTTTTTTACATTCTTCAATAGATTTGGGTTCATAATCATCATCTTCATTGATTAAATCTATTGCAATCGTATAAACAAATACATTATCGATTTCAGTCTGACTTCGATTCTATACTTTGCGAGCAACTGTATAGTTAATTGAAATTTCTTCATTATCAATAACATCATCATTGTTATTGATATTTTTCTCTATCATTTCAACTTTATTATCTTGATAAGAAATTTCATCAATTTTTCTCGCTTTATTTGAATTTTTGTTTTTGGAACCAATTGGTCGACCTCTTTTTCCTACAATTGAAATAGAATTATCCAAAGAATTCTCAATGCTTGCAGGAGTATTTACTGTTGGAATATGAGATTTTGTAATTCTTTTCATGTCTGTAAATACATCGGGTAGTTTGTTTGCGATTTCTTGCAAATGTATAATTCTTTGAACTTCATTTTCACATTGTTTTGTACGAATATCGAAATGTTGCATTTGAGATGCATTCCAAATAATTTGAGGTTTTTCCAACCTTTGTTTTTCTCCCCCTAGTTTTGGGAATATTGTTTCATCAAAGTTACAATCAGCAAATCTTGTTGTAAATACATCTCCAGTCATAATTTCAAGATATTTAATAATTGATGGAGATTCGAAACCAACATATATTCCCAATTTTCTCTGTGGACCCATTTTTGTTCTTTGTGGTAGAGATATCAGAACATAAACTCCACATCCAAATATTCTTATATGTGATATATTTGGTTGATTACCAGTAACGAGTTGTAAGGGAGAGTAACCATAATAATTGGTTGGCCTTAAACGAATTAATGCTACTGCATGTAAAATAACATGACCCCAAGCAGAGGATGGCAAATTTGATTTTATAAGTAATGATCTAGCTATTAATTGTATTCTTTTGATAAGTGATTCTGCTAAACCATTTTGTGTATGTATATATGCCACTGAATGTTCAACTTCTATTCCAATAGACATACAATATTCATTAAATGCATTTGAAGTAAACTCTGCAGCATTATCCAACCTTATTGTTTTAATCATATAATCTGGAAATTGAACTCGTAATTTAATAATTTGAGCTAATAATTTGGCAAATGCCATATTTCTATATGATAATAAACATATGTGAGACCATCTGGTCGATGCATCAATTAATACCATATAATATTTAAAAGGTCCGCTTGATGGTATTATAGGTCCACAAATATCACCTTGAATTCTTTCCAGAAATTTAGGACATTCTTTGTCTAACTAACTTGGTGATGGTCTTGTTATAAGTTTTCCAGCAAAACAAGAAGAATAATTAAGTTCTTTTGGCAAAAGAATTTTCTGATTCTTTAATGTATGACCATTCGTACTATTTATAATTTTTCTCATCATAATTGATCCTGGAGGTCCTAAACGATCATGTCAAATTGTAAATTCATTCTTGAATTAATTGAACTTCTGGTTCATATGAATTTCTATAGCACTTATCTTTGTATAATATAATCCAGAAGACAAGACTGGTAATTTTTCTACTATGGATTTTTTCCCATCAACAATAGATGTAATATAAAGATATTCTATATCGTTTTCACATCTTGTTTCTATATTATAATTATTTTTACGTATATCTTTGAAGCTAAGCAAATTCCTTTTTGATTTAGAAGATAATAATGTATCTTCTATAATAAATTTTGTCCCATTGGACAATATGATTATTGCTCTTCCGGAACCTTCAATCAAATCTACTACCACAGATATTGTATTCACATTTGCTTGCATTTTTGTAATAGTAGAAAAATATTTCTCATTTTTTAATATTGTATGAGTTGTTGCACTGTCAGCTAGACATATGTCTTCATCCATCTTCATATAATACATAATCACCTTTCTTTACCCGTAACTCAGATAAGTGTAGAACACTCGTGCTGATAACATGTTAGAAAATTTGCTAAAAACTTAGAGAGAAAGTTTAGGAATTCTATGAATTTCCTTATTCATTTCAGTTTTCATACGCTTCTTTATAGAAAGAAATATTAATATATTATTATTTAATAATTCATGAAGACGTTGTATTACTATGCAAAACACTATTTTATCTACTCACATCTCATCAGTATTAATTACATGTTTATCTACACATAATATATAATATTTGTATATTTAATTACATGTTATCTACATATAATATATAATATTTGTATATTTTGATATTGGTGATACATTCATAATTCGATATAATTTACAACACAAATGAAATAAAATAAAATATAAAACCCTAACTCAAATTATTTCAAGAATAGCATAAAATAATTCTCAAGGATAATAACTATAAAAGAATTGTTTTTGAATATATATGATTACACGGCTTAGAAGTAGGATCAAAATACTATATAAAACGCATAGAATTCAAAAAAAAATTCCCACAAAATCTAACCTATAAATCAATCACCATTTGTTGCTTCACAGCTCGATTTACCCTTCAAAACATAAACAAATCTTTCTAAACTCTCTTCACTTGCAGTACATTCAACCAAACAACAAAACACTCACCTTGTTCCGATCTCGCCATCCCAATCCGAACGGCAAGAGACTCGTCGTCCTTTTCACCGGTGATTCGGGTTGTCCTGGACTGCAATATCATCTCTTAGCAAAGAATTAGTGTGTAAACTGTTAAATTTCTGGAATCTGGTCAATTTGCGTGGGAAATGTGTTTGGATATAACATATAAGAGGGAGGATACCACAGTATAATTACTATGGTCCACATTCCTTCTTATAAACCAATCCATACCACAGTGAAACAAATTTCATTATTTCATCAAACACTACGAGCTTCTCTAACCTCGGGGACGATGCAGCTTTGCTTTGCCCCGACTCGTACTCTAATGTTGCTGCTAGCATTGATTCTGCCATTACAACTCGTTTTTCCATCTCGGATATATAAGACATTGCTTTATCATACTTTGCTTGAAGAATCTTCATTGCTCGTCTTAGCACTGCAGGGTCGTCTTCTATATGGAGTTGATCATCTTCATGTTTATCGTCTTTTTGCTTTGCTTTCGCCATAACCTGTGAACATTAACCTTGTCTGTGAAAGAGTTAAAGATGAAGTAAGAAAGAAGGTTTGCTAGTTTAATTTGTACCTCAAGCATATAAGTTTCTTCTAGTTTCTTGTCTGCAAGATCTTGTTTTAACTCTGCAACCTCCTTTTCCAGTTTTTCAATCTGAAATTTAGATGACTTTAGAGCACTGTTTTAATCTCGGACGAAATTTCGTCCGAAATTATCGAAATTTTGTTTCTACCGGTGTTCAATGAGATGACCGAAATTCCGATATATTGCTAGTATATCCGGTATATCGATGGTATACCGGTGTACCGGTCAAGACTGGTAAGCCGGTATTCAAACATTGCTTTAGAGTAGATTTTGAAATTATAGTTTGGCCAAAAGTATGACGGAAGTGTGTACGGATATAGCGTATAAGAGGATGAGATCACACCGTAAAAAACTTGAAAAATGATCTACAATCCCTTTTATAAACCAATCCAACTTACATCCCGACTTTTGATGTGGGACAATTGTTCATATTTCAACACACCTCTCAAGTTCATATATATGACAAGTTAGACTTGATTATTCAAACCATTCAATTTCATTAAGTCAGACTAACCCTCGGCAAGGTTACTCAATATTTTCCTAATCCGATCCAATACCTATTGAATTTCTAGAGTCCGAGTCAATTTTATGTGAGGCGTTGCATGTATATAACGTATAAGAAGGTGAGACTATAACGTAAAAAACTTGAATAAATCAGTTAGAATGGTCCACAATCACTCTTATAAACCAATCAAACTTACATCTCACATCGGATGTGGGACAATTGTTCATATTTCAACACAAGTCTAACCACCTTACAAATTGTATTGGACTATTCACACCGATGGATTACCGATCATTTACTTTCATTAAGGCGGACTAATCCTCAGCAAGGTCACTCATGATTTTCTTAACCCACTCTAATACAATGTTAAATTTCTAGATTCAGGTCAATTTCATGTGGGAGTGTGCATTGATATAATGTATAAGAGGATGACATCATACAGTAAAAACTTGAACAAGTCATTTACAATAATAAACAATCCCTCTTATAAATCAATACAGCTTACATCACACTAGAACAATTGTTCCGAATCTAGAACAATTGTTCATGTGTGACAATTGTTCATATTTCAACACTAGAACAATCCCCCGGTAAATTTATACTTCGTAAAACATCGCAAAGAATGCAGTTTCATCATGAGAAAAGGAAGTTGTGAAGTACCTTGACATATAGTTCCCTTCTGTTGTCTTGTTTAACCATTTCCATAAGTGCAGCTTCTAATTCTTCGGCCCTTCGAAAGATTTCATTCCAAAAGCAAAGATCAAAACAAGTGTCATTCAAAATGACCTCAAAATACATTTGCCACTCGATAATAAGATCTACTAACCTGAGCATTGCAGATCTCTTCTCCTCCAGCAACCTACATAGTTCAGCCTTCAACCAAATAACCTGAAAAATACGAAATGATCGTCCCAAAGTTCGTAAATTTAATGATTTCGGGTTTGAACAAAGAATAAAACGTACCTGTTCTTGAAGATCAGGCAGAAAGTTAGCTTCAGAATCAAATGTCAAGCCATTAAGAATACCATCCAGTTTCTTAGAATGTGAGTCTTGCTTTGACATTTCACATCTTCCCGATACCGATTTGGTCTTGCTTTCTTTCGGTATCATTTCCGGGGCATGCTTGAAACTATACAATTTAGTCGCTAAGCCTTTCGGGTTTTTTTCTTGAAGTCCTTTAGCTTTTTCATCAACTGCTGCAAGTATGCCTGGTCTATGCTTCATTCTGAGTTCTTGTAGTTTCTCTTCAGTTACAGTTAAAAACCCCATGCCAGCAGTAAGAACAAGTTGGCTGCTGTCAAATGTCGAACCCGCAAGTGCTTGTAGCAACGTTACTGCATCTCCAGCATCCTTCGTTGTAACAACAGGTGGTCCTACAAAATTATGCAAATAAGCAAGTGAAGGTACCGAAAGAGTTTACGAAAAAAATACCATATAGTTCCATCATAGTGAGGGCGGTTCGGAACAACATGACACGGTTCCCTTCGAAGAGAAGCACGTCCCATACTCGAAGAACTGAAGTTAAGAGGCTTCGTAATTTAACAAAAGGGATGATGTTAGAGTTGGAGAAAACTCACCACTTTCCCAGGGGAGCAAGTTCACAAAGATTGTAAGAAACCAGGGACCTGATATCCATGTCACTTCAACACCTAAGTTATCAAGATGATTTACTGCAAATAAATTAAAGTAAGTATGTCCGAAAATGGAAATGCGTAGAGCAAGATATATAACAAAAATACAAGACGAACCGAGTTTCGGAAACCTTTCACGCACTAAATCCTCAAATACGAGCTGATCAACCTAATGTGGGAATACTGCATTATGTTTATTCATGTTTTGAGGATAACAAAATAAAGAAAACGGAAACGAATTTCACCTGGGATTCTATCATTTCTTCGGAATAATAACCATCGAAATAATCATCCATAATACCGACTAGTGTCCTGAGTGATCATAAAAATTCATGCTAATCATCATCACTATAATAGGAAACTTTTCCTTATGCAGAATCTGATGAGAACTGGAAATTAAATCCTACCAAAAGGCGTTTTCTTCAGGCATCATCAAAAGTAATAGCGCAGCGAAAAAATTCATTGCCTGTGAGCACATAACTCCAAAAAATGGAAAAAAGCTCATGAGAAAACTAAAATCATTTCACTAGTCGAAAGGCAATCACCTGGCAGTATCCAACAGAAGGGTTATGACGTGCATATGCGAAAAGAACACGTCTTACTGAGTTTCTACCTCTGTCATTTAATGCAGGATGCCCTGGAAATGTTCGAGGAAGATCCTGCAGAATAAAATGAATGCAAAACAACACAAAAAGGAAAAACGAAGATAGGGCTATTTGGTGAAACACCCCTCGGGAATGCCAAGTCACTTTAGGCGAATTAGAACATCGGATATAGACGGAAAACAATCAGAAGTTAAGCATAGTAATCACCTACCATTGCACGAGGCTTTTTTCCTAGCAAATTGATAAGGATCTCAGTGGAACCGGAATGTTAAGCGTGCTCACCTTATGGTAGAGGCGGATGGATGGTGGAGAGTTTATGGTTAGGGAAAAAGTAAAACCGTGAAGCTAAGGTAGAGTCATTAAGGTTAGCCTAGTCTAAAACAAACAATATCGTGCAAGTGGGGGACTGATCATTACATTTTGGACCATCAATCGGCAATAACAAAAAATGATGTGATGTGTTGAAGACCATTAACCCCGAAATAAGCAGCTCCGACAAATTAAAAAAACCTAACTATAAAGTCCAGGAGCAATGCATGAAATTACCTTCTCAATCTGCTTTTTTAGCTTGGAAGGCAATTCACATCCCTTTTGTTTCCTTTCATCCCCTGTAAATGATTCACCCTCCTTTTCATCATCTATGTCGTTTTCTGCATAGAGAAGATCCTGGTAATATCCTTCGACTCGACGAGCTCTCACTCCAACAAACGCTTGCCACACCTGCTTCATAATGTACAAAGATACTAAGAAACTTTACTCATGGACTCAACATTTCAAGCTTGTGAATCAGGTAGAAGATGGGGGATTCACCTCTCCTCGAAGATCCTTCGGAACTCCACCTTGAACAAGAAACTCGAGCTCTTTTCTCAAAGAAAAAGAGCATTTCGACATTTTATCACTTTCTACCGAAGAATCATGTATATTATTCCTAATATCTTGACAGCCATCTTCAGTTTTTGCTTTGTCAATTGATCTAAGATCGTTATCAATGCATTGCACATTCTCATCCTTAACGGATTTTCGTCTCTTCACTCGTAAACCCATCATAGAATCAACTACATAAAGGGATTTTCTAATTTCACCCCATTTCTTCACCTCACAAGCCTTATCCGCACCTCCATTAACGTTTGAATCAGAAGAAGAAGCTTCTTCTTCAGTAACTTCTGAATCCACTGCACATTTTTCATTTGAATCATCCCTACTTGCAAACTCTGCTTGCTGCTCAAGAAAAATCTTCCATTTCTGCAATCTCTCTTCTTCTTCCTCCTGACATTTAAACAAAAGAGCTTCAATGGAATCATCCAAAGAATCTAACCAAAAAAGAAAAAATAGGGTTGAAATGAAGAAAATAAACCTTATAAATACTGGCGTACTCGCGATAACGATGAATATGCTGAGGTCTCACAGTAAATCCGTATGCGTCTCTATAAATATCCATTATTATCAATAAACATCTGAACGAGTGAATGAAAAAAACTGAAATTTTCACCTGGAATCATCATGCAACGAACGCTTGCTCAAAAACGACAACAACATTCTTGATTGAAATTCCTCTTCTCCTTCCAATTTCACAACCCATATCGCCTGCACAGTCAAAAAATCCAGCCACTAAATGATCGGCTTTCATCCACCATTCCCTCCCGCTTCTCGATTCAAAATCCACATTTGTTTTTCAGAAACTCCAAATTGATCCCCAAGTTCACTACTTTAATGAATTCCCGCGAATTCCGAACTATCACAGAGAAGAAATCACCCTGACCAGCAACAACGCTGCTCTAATCGCCACGTGTCATCTCTCTAGTATTTCCCAATTCCCATGCAATTCAATGGGGAACATACAAAATCCACCAATTTTCATTCCGACAGTCAAATTTCAATATTCAAGGAAGAAAAAATAATAATGAACATAAAGAATGACAGAAATAAATGCAGTTAAGATACATAAAATCAATTTGAGAGCCTGCAATTCTTATTGAGAAGCAAATATATAATACATTAACTGTTGTTTGAATAAAACGAACCAAAACTCATAATTTAAGCTAAAAACCAATCCCTACAATGATTAAACATAAGACACAATATCGTCACTGCCTATATTTTCTCCAAAATTTTGCAAACCTTTAAATGTTTCAACGCGGCTTCTGCCAGCAACTTTCTTACAGTCAATATTTTTCAGTTCATTCCTGATCTTCTCAGCTTCGTCCCACTTACCCGCTTTCGAGTACAGATTCGCCAACACTATGTAATTAGTCGGGTTCTCAGGCTCAATTACAAAAAGATGATTACAAGCAATTCTTGCAATCTCAACATCACCACATTCAGAAGCTCCCATAAGTAAAGCACCCCAAACCTGAGCAGAAGGTTCTATTGGCATCTTATTAACGAAATTCATAGCTTCTGGAAGTTTCCCTGCTCGGCATAAGCACGCAACGACACAAGAATAGTGGTTAGGTAAAGGGTCAACTTCATAGTTTGGCAACTCTATATGGAATATTTCCATTGCTTTATCAACGAGTCCAGAATGTGCACAAGCTGATAGCACAGCAGTGAATGTGACTGCGTCTGGTTTAGTTTTGCTGCATAGCATTTCATAGAAGATTTTTAGTGCTAATTTAGCATCCCCGTGAGCTGCATATGCGGAGATTATAGAGGTCCAAACAATCACGGTTCTATCTTTAGCTCGATCAAATAATCTTCGTGCTCCATTAAGAAATCCCAGTTTGGCATATGCATCAATCAAGGCAGTAATCACATATATGTTTTGATCCGAGTTGAATTTGACGGCATAAGCATGTATTTCTTTTAGTGTATTCAAGTTTGAGACATGAGGAATAGCTGGAAGTATACTCGAAAGAGTCACACAGTTAGGCTTCAGACCCGAGCCTTGCATTTCACGAGCTAAATCTAAGACATTGGTGTACTGATTCCTCTGAACAAGACCAGAAATAAGAGCATTCCAAGTACTCATTCCGGGTTTTTCCATCTCCTTAAATATCTTCATAGCTTCGTCGATTAAACCATAAGCAATGTAACAAGACACCATTGTACCATATGTTATTTCATCTTTCACATTCATCTCCTCGAAAATTTGCTGAGCATAGTCCAAGCTACCGCATTTTGCGTAAACTGCGAGAATAGAATTACATACCGAGAGATCCATTTCGATTTTGTGATCAATGACGAATTTATGCACTTCCATTCCAAATACGAGATCTTTCGAGTCTGCGCATGAGTGTAATACACTCACTACTGTGAGTCCATCGGGCCTTATGTCTTCCCTCTCTAACATGGATCTGAATAGAGCTTGGCACTCTTGATAACATCCACCTTGAGAGTACCCTGCAAGCATTGAGTTCCAAGTTACCAGATCCTTATGTGGCATTTCGTCAAATAATGCTTTGGCTGAAAATAAATCATCACATCGAGAATAATAAGTGATCAATCCATTAACAACGAAAACATCGGAGTCAAAGCCATTTTTTACCACATAGCAATGAATTCTTCGTGACAAAATAGGGACATCTAGATCAACTTCGGACAAAGACTTCAGCACACAGCTCAAGGTAAAGCAGTCCGGCTTAACATCTACCAAATCCCAACACAAATCACTCCGAGACAAACACAATGCGAATAGCTTCAGTACATCGTTATGGCGTAAATTTGCTGTGTAAGAAATAAGGAGGGCGTTGAAGGCAAATGTGTTCTTGTGCAAAATTTGGTCGAACACATGGTACGCATAAGATAGCTGGTGAGTTTTTGAATAAAAGGCCATGAGTTTCGACGCAAGGAAATTGTCAGCTCTCGTAGACGAGAGAATGAGGCGAGCGTGCAACTGCTTACCCGGACAGACCAAACGGCGGTTGATGCAGAGCTGAATGAGATATCCATAGAAAGTGTAGTTGATCGAATCCAATTTGGCACGATTTCTTGAAAGGAATGGGAGTTTCATTCACATGTGTAGAAATATTCTGTTGACTAACCTTTTTTTTTCCTCGCCTTCTTCAATGGCCCTGCATATCAAGTGTCTCATCCAAACGCTTCAATCTCTCCAAACCTTCGCTGATTAAAAACCGAATCTTTTGTTTATCTCTACAACTTCTATTGCTCTCCATCTCCTCCTTTACAATTCGCTTAATTTCATCTGAAAATTAACCACACACGTTATAAAAATTCGTTTTCCGCACAAGATAAAATCCAGGCATTAGCTTCAAATTACCCATATGAAAGCTCCTGAGAACAAAAATTAGTTCACAGAAAGTACAAGTCCAATATCTGATTAATTCATCAAGCCACAGACTTCTTGGATTTTAAAAAGGATTGATGCTTGAGTTGATTGTCAGTAAGAGATAATCACAAATACTGCTAATTCCTGGGGAGAACCATAAATCTTACCTTTGGATTGAGATGGCGCTCTCCGTGAGAGACGTAACGCTTGCCTGTAGAGATTGAGAACCCTAGCGCGGAGAAGGAAGCTCTGCAAATCCAAGGCCATAGCAATTGACTACGAATCGAAAGAAAAACGAAATTGTATTATCCAAATTCAATTGGCTTCACAATTAGCCCAATAAGCATATATATTGGCCCATAAAAATCAATTATTACCAAATTATATTAAAAATGCAAATTGAATTTTACTTGTAGGATGTCTCGTGAATTTATAAAAATGTTTTGTAAAATTATGATATCATAATTATAATTTATATAAAATAATAATATATCATATATATAAAAAGAATAATGATAATTATATTTTAGTTATTGAAAATAGGAATAAATTAGTCATTTTATAAATGACGTTGGCACACTGGTTAAATCACAATTTTTTAATGGAAGACACTACAATTTTAATTTTTTTTATGTGTTTAAAAACATTTCTTTAGTGGACGCACATCAATGCAAAACAGTTGTAATTATGATACAAATAAATCTAATATAATGTGGTTTCTAACAATTATAATAATAAATCATATATAATAAAAAATTAAAATAAATGGTTTATAAAAAAATATGTTATTTTTTGCAATTAATCAATTCTCTGGATCCCCTAATCAATATAGAAAATTATGATGATGACACTTGATATTTAAATTAATATAAAGATGATGCCATAAAATTCGTAAATTGCATGCAAACCTCTAAATTTTCAAAATTATTCACCAATGACCCTTAAGTAAATAGTAATGATTTTCGTCTTTTTAGTTAAAGTAATTTTGACAATATATGTTTTACTTTTTATTTTTTCAAAATTGAGAGATATGCTCTTTATATATTTCAAAGTTAAACGCTTAAATATAAATAATGTATGCATTTAAAATAGTAAATAAAGAATAAGTCAACTTTTTTTTCTGGTTAAAACCTATGTGGATTCTTCAATTTTTCACTTTCTCTCGTGTCGGACCGAGTCGGACTCTCCGACTCACTCTGACTCTTGACACAAAACGACGTCATTTTGATTTCTTCCTTAATTTGATTTTTTTCTTCATCTGAAACGTATCTTATGTGCTTTCATGACTTTATTATGTTATCGATCTACTTGTGAATTCTTTGTGCAAGCAATGATAGATCAAAAAGTGGTTGTTTTTTATGAGATGGTAGAATCTAACAAACAATATTCATTTTTTATAAGTTAAATATTATTATATAATAAATTGATAAATATTTATAGTTTTAAACTTGGAGTTTATACAACTTTCTACAAATTCTAACAATTATTTTTTTTATTTTTTTTTATTTAATAATTCGAGATGAGTCGAAAATCCGATTTTTATACTCTTGCCGAATCAAGTCGCACCGAATCGATCGGATAAGTCGGTGCCACATAGGTTAAAACACCCATACTAGTAGTTTAACGAATATTATGGTGAAATGTAGATTTTGTAACTTAAAAAGGTCAATCATAATATTCTTAAACTTTGAAGATATACATATAAAACCCTTAATAGATAAGAGATAATAACGTGCTTTATATCAAATTGGAGGATTTTCACACAATTTACAAAATTTGTGACAAACTTTACATTATTACCAACACCACAAGTCATGATGTATGAACATTGGATTCATGATGGTACTATCCACATTGTTGTAAAGACTAAAGTTGGAATTTTTATAACTAAATTCTACATCTAGAACAGAGCACCTTGACGACTGACTTTGAGAGGGAGTCCAAAGTTCTGATAAACCCTAATTTCACCTTCCAACGTAGCTGTAACAATTCCAAGACCCCATGCCGTAGCTTGAACAGTTTGAGCTCCACCGCCATTATCGAACAAAGACCATGTCGAAGACCAAGATAACGATGGAGAAGCCACGGAATTAGAAATCGAAGCAGGATCGTTGTAATTGAAAGACCCAGAAGATGAATTGAATGAATCGCTAATCCCAATTCCAGGATCTATTCGGGCGGAGTTTCCAACGTTATCTTCATCAATTACGTTCTCCGATCCTTCAATTTGGTTCTGGCCTTGCTTTTTTTGAGGTAATGGAGGTAAATTTGAATTTCTTCTCCCGCTTACTGTTGCTTTATCTTCTTTAGTTGGGGTAGTTGATTGTGGTTGCGTTAGTGAACGTTTTGAGTGCCTTTTTGAGTGTATTTCGACTAATGGTGGCTCGTTTTTTACGCTTCCTGGCCATGGTATTGCAACTGATACATCTTTACATTGAAAATGCTCGTGGGCTTGTACTGTTATCCCATTTTTTCTTCGACCACCACTTTGGTTCTTTGATTCTTCTACTTTCCATATATACACTTGAGAATCTTCACTTGCACTAATTATATGCTTCCCATCTGGTGTAAAACTAGCTGATATTTGGCTGCTTGTGTTGCGGTATCCTGTTTCGAAACATTAGATCTTGTTGTCTTTAAGTATAACTGAAGTTTATATTGAAATAAATACCTCTGTATTTTTGGATCAGCTCAGTTTCGTTGTATATTCGAACTCGAGAATCATTCGAAGTAATAAGAACTTCAGATGGATTCCATGGAGAAAACTGTTTGATTATAAGATTTAGTAGTCTGGAAACTCTGAACATATATATAACTGGAGATTTAGGGTTTAGGTTTAGAGGTTTAGTTTGAAACCCTAAACCCTAAACTGGAGATTACCTGAAATCCAGTTACTTTATTTGGTTGAGGCTGAGATTGAAATCCTGGAAGCTTTTTAGTTTGTGATTTTCTAGTTATATTTATATCTTCTTTGTGCTCCAGCTTATAGTCTGTTCCTGAAAGTTACGATTCGTTATATCGTTATATAAAGAAGAAAAGCATTTCTTCGTACCGTCAATATCGTAAAGTCGACAAATACCCTGCTGAGAACCGATAATAGCACCCTTCGAATACGAAAATATATGAGTTTTCTTTATTTTTTGAAGCAGATTATGATGCTATTTGATTACCTTTCCATTTGGAGTGTAACTTGCAGCTGTAATCATTTCATGAAGATCAATCCATTCGACAACATGACGATCGGGAATGCTCCAAATTCGAACTTTTGCGTCCAGTGATCCACTCATGAAGTAATCGTCATCAACCGGATTGAACTGTACGCAAGTTACTGCATTTCATAGAATTGTTAGCTCTAAGCAACACTTTTTTATTACGAGTTTCGAATCTTACCGTAGCTATTATGTGCAAACATCTTCAAGCAACTCTTCGTTTCGATATCCCACAATCGAACAGTATTGTCCATCGAAGACGATAGAAGTAGCTGTGTTCTTGACCAGGATAAATCCAAGATTTCATCTTGGTGACCTTTAAAGGTACAAAATGGTTTTTCCGAGAGTGCAAATACCGTCTCGGGTACATTTACATAACTCGGGATTAACTTATCTTTTTTTCTATTGTTTTTCCCTTTCCTCTTTTCAGATGGCATCGGAGTTATTTCCGCAAGAAGAGGACGGTCAGGATTGATCCCGGAACACGTATCATCAGATAAAGCTCTCGTAGACATAACATCACATTCTTGAACTTCCCAAATATGGATCACGGTATCTTCGCCTCCACTTGCTAGTAAACGTCCATCCGAACTAAATCTAACCGTCCAAATCGATCCTTCGTGAGCTTGAATCTCTTGAGACATATACAATGCTGTAAGTTCTTTATAAGATTTCCCTTGTTGACGTACTCGTATCCATGGCGATGATGATGATGATGATTTGCTTTGTTTATGCTCTTCATTTGATGTGTTATGCTCTTGTTCTTTGTTTAATCCACTCATCGAAGTTGCGACTCCTTTAATATTCTTCAAAAATGCAGCCCCTCTTCGTTTACTATTTCGAAAGCTCTTCGAGAAATTCGGAAACTTCTTGCTATCATGAGACGAATCAATGGCTTCTCGATTCTCCTTAACGATCGGAGAATACCCAAACTCTTCTACGGTAACTTGCTTCCCTTTCTCAACATCCATTTTGTTAAGTTGTTGTGTTTTAGTCGATATTTCAACACACGGAAAAACTCGAATACTCCGAAGGATCAATCCCGATGAAGTTCTCGTTAGCTTTTGTTCAGGTACTTGACCAATTAACTCATCTTTTCTTTGCTTTGTTTTCACAGAATACACATCAATATCACTCTCCGATCTTGATCTCACAAGCACGATCGCTTGAGCAGGGGAACAAAACGTAGTTTCGTCTATTTTAATTTGTCTATTCGGAGAAGCGGAGCAAGACGAAGAAGAAGAAACAACAACAGAAGCAGAAGCAAAACCAGCAACTTTTTCTTCCTTAGAACTAATAAGCCTCACCATATCTTTACTACTTGCTAATCCCATACCTTGTAAGAGTCGTTTTCGTCGCTCGGTAATATCTCCCGGTTCGGATATCCACATATCGTACCCTGTACCGGTGAAAAGGGACGAAGAATTTGAAGCCCGAATACTTTTTATGGTACCGGATGAAAACGACATTCGACTATCTTGAAAATCTTGATCATCATCGTCCGATCCAGATGATCCTAAATCGAGAGGATCAAAGGATGAGATTCGTCCGTTGGATTCGAAGAATTTAACGTCGTCTTCTTCTTCGTCTGCTATACCGTCCCATGTCATTGTTAGAGTTCTTCGATTCATTGTTGCGGATTTCATTGAGATCAAAGGGTTAGGGGGGAGAATGAGGAGATTGATTTTGTTGAAGAATGCAGAGGGAGGAAGGGAGGAAAATAAGGAACGTTAAATATGAAGCAGAAGTTAGTTTTGGAAGAGAAAAGTTGCAGTTATAGAGCAGTTGCATTTAAATTTATCCTTTCTATTTTTTTTTATTTTAAATATGTAAATTGAAATTGTAAACTGTAAATATTAATATTTTACAAAATTTTTAAAAATATAACTTGTGTTTAATTCTCAATATTCATGAAAGTATCTATTAATAAAAAGAAAATACGGTGTTTTATCTCAAAGTTTTCATGATTTTGGCGAATTTGATCATTAAAGTATCCGTAGTTATCGTACTTTGATCATTTTGTTAAAACCATTCTCAAGGTTTCTTAAATTTGACAAATTTGATCTCTGAAGTACAAAACTAGTAATCAAACGTTGAGAATCAATTTTTCTACACACATTGGATTTTGAGTATTAATTTTGACAAAATATCAAAGTATGAGGCTAGTTGAACCGTTGATTCAAACCGGCTTTAGTGAATCGAAGATTTTTCAGTTCGATTCAAATATAAAAATGTTAATGCGTGACTTATGACGATACGGTCAGGGTCAGGAGATACGTCCGATCGACCATCTTTTTACCGATCGGACGAGAAAATCGGTGATAAGTCGATCGGTATCCTACGAAGTGATGCAAGATCGGTAATGAATTGATGGAAGAAGGGTGTGCGATCGACGTCTTCAGAAGAAATGTCAACGAAGGTTGCGCCATTACTCCAGGCGACAGTGTGCGGTTTCGGCGTGCACAAAAGTCTCATAAATTGGCTCGAGATGGCTGCGATGAGATCTTAGTAGATTACGATTACATTATGTACGATTAAAATATGTAGAATGTCCCTTTATAAAAGGAGATGTCGAAATGTTGAAAAGGACAAGCTCTCTGGAGAGTTCCTGTTCAAAAGTTCTTAGTGAATTCTTCCTGGATTTGGTGCCCCGTGAGTTTTCCTCACGGTTCTCGGGTTTCCCACGTATAAACTATTGTTATTCTTTCATTACGGCAACCGGATACCAACGGTATCCTCACTTGATTATAAAACATTATAGAGTAGATTTTTACTCTTAACAAAATATATTTTAAAATATTTGTAGTTTATTTGATGATAGTTTATATCGATTTACATGAACCAGAAGTTTTGCAATTCGATCTAAAATACCGGTTTAAAAACATATCTTTCTTATTTTCTATGTCATCTAATTTGTTTTACTAAATTTTGATTTTTTAGTTATTTTTTATATCTATTTATGAATTTTGTTATAGTAAAACGATTGAAATTTTTGCATTTATTAAATGTAGAATCAAATAATCTCAGTCTAATTCAAGTAGAATAGTTGGGTTTTGGATTTAAATTTAGAGTAAACTCAATATAATTAAAGTCTAATGTTTAATATATGGAAGTGGAAGATACATAATCAAAAAAGAAAGAAAGCATTTAAATGGAATTTTTGAAAAAAAATATGGGCCCCACGATCCATCATAGCCGTTGAGAAACTGACTAATGTACGGTCGGAATCCATGGAAATAAATAGGCGACTGTTTTTGCTAATGCTCTCTTCTTCCCTCTTTCAGTGTTTTGCTTCTTGCAACTTGAAGGATTTACTTCTTGATCTAGGGTTCAGTTTTTGACATCGGCGTTTTGCAAAGGGTTTATACGGAGACGAGAATGGCTAATCAGGTTTCCGCGCATCAGGTAATCTAAGATTCGTGTTCTTGATAAAGTTGTAGGGTTTGTTCTGAATTCCAGAAAATGTCCATGAAAAACTGCCTCGATGATCTGTTTAATCAATATTTTTGGTGTTCTAGGTTGGCTCGTACTTTGTTCATCAATATTATCACCTGTTTCGGCAGCAGAGGGATTGTGTGCATCAATTTTATAATGACTCGAGCTCTATGATTATAGTTGATGGTGAAATTATCCAGTCCGCCACTGATCTGGTGGTAATGAAAATTATAGACAATTTGAAGCTTTGTTTTTTGGTTCTTTGAGAAAGATTTTTCTGATTGATCTTTGCTTTTTCTTGAGACGTAAATCATTAAAGTTGTTTCGCCGTTATCTTCAGTTCATTGCATGAATACAATTTTTTGGATTTGATTCATTGGAATCAATTGGTATTATGTGCAGAAAATTCACAAGCTACTCATGTCATTGAATCTCACTGCAATTGAGATAAAGACTATTAATTCGCTTGACTCGTGGAATGGAGGAGTTTTGGTGGTTGTTTCTGGAGCTGTCCAGTCACTGGATTTCATTGGTTGCAGGAGATTTGTGCAAACCTTTTTTCTTGCTCCTCAAGAGAAAGGCTATGTTGTTCTGAATGATATGTTTCATTTTACCGATCATCAGTTAGACCACCATTTTTCAGCTCCAGTAGCAGAGGATGTGCCTGTTAAAGGTACTGTTTCTGCCAATCTATGTACTGTGTGTTTGATTTCGTGAACATGGTCGTTATATTTCAGAGTGTGGATTCTTTACAGACACACTATCTTCTCTTCTGTCGCTCGAAGCCTTATATCTTATCTTTGTGGTTCTAAGTTGTGCTTCAGAAAATATTTTGAAAAAATGATCATTATTCAACCTAATATGGTTATTTCTACTGTAGAACCTGATTATGTCTCAGAGGAGGAAGCTGGCGAGTATGGTAATTTAGATCATGGAAATAAGCCAACTCAGGATTATAGCTATGAAGACCATTCTCAACAGGATACTGAGCAGGATCCTGACCCAGACCTGGAGTTCGAGCCTGTTGCAAACCGAATAGAAGATGAGAATCACTTTGATGATCATAATTCCTTGCATCAGAGTGTAGCAACTCATTTCGCTAAGTCTCAGCATGCAGTTGAAGAAGCTATTGGAGAACCAGAGAAGCTGACCTATGCTTCTATAGTAAGATTTTGTAACTCCCAACATAAAATATTATTAGCTTGTTATCGCCTGAATTAAATCCGTATTATGTGTCTGGTTTTCATGAAACTTCATCATTTTGTTTGTTTTTTTACATTTATCTTCTTAAAAACTCGCTATTTAGAACATTATTTGGCTCTTACTAATTTACTCTTCCACAGTTACGGGCTAAAGGAAAGCCCCAATCATCATCAAGTAGTTACCAGCCAACTTTTAGCAGCCAGAGCAGATCATTTTCAGATTGGAACACTGATCCAGAGCCTCTGCCTCAACAGTCAATCACAAGCTTTCCAAGCTATGGTGTTAATGTTGTTGAAGAAGCCCTCCCTTCACAGGAAGGTATGGCTGCTTAACGTTATGTTTGTGAAACTGTTTTCAAATTCCCAGGATACGATTTGCTTATCTCTTGGTAAAGTTTTTTTATCCTTGTGAGCTGAAATGTCGATTTGTGTGCCCGGGATACAGATGCTCATTTTTACGCTGTTTATTCTTTACTGTTACTGAACTTTTTCCCTCAACAACCCTTTATTTTTTTCCAGGAGAATCATTATCTGTGTATGTGAGGAACTTGCCTTCTACCATAACAACTTTCGATATTTTGCAAGAGTTTGAAAACTTTGGGAAAATCAAGCATGATGGTGTCTTCTTGAGGAATCGAATGGTTTGCCTCCTTCATAATAGCCTTTTAATTGCGTTATGTGCATGCATTGCAATGACACTGCTTGCTTGATCTCTGAATCTGGCTTACTACACAGGACACCGGTGTTTGCTATGCGTTCGTCGAGTTTGAAAGTATTCAAAGTGTTCATAACGCTATCCAGGTTTGTTTTTTGAAGAATATCAGCTTAACATTGTTTTAATTCACTTTTATTCTTCTGTATTTTAAAGGGCGGATGTCATTTAAGGTTACCAAAAATTATAAGATTTGAAAAAACTAGTCCTCGAAGTTTTTTAAATGCAAAACTAATCCTCAAACTTTTTTTTTTGTAAAACTAGTCCTCATACTTTGTAAATATTGACAAATTTAGTCCTCAAAGTTTAATGTGTTTGGTGAAATTGATCCTCAAATTTTTGGGACTAATTTTGCAACACGTGGATTGAATTTGCCAAACTTAAAAACTTTTAGGATTGTTTTTGTTAAAACTGTCAAAATATGGGGACTAAATTTACCAAATTCACAAAACTTTAAGGATTAAGCATATTATTTTCTCATATTTTAAAAGGATACAATCCCCTAATCCTTCTATTGCGTCTCTGTGTTCGTCTTCAGGCATCTCCAATTCAGTTAGCTGGAAGGAAAGTGTACATTGAGGAAAGAAGACCTAACACAGTTTCTTCCCGTGGTGGAAGTATGTTGTTCAGATTTGATGCTAATATGCATAATGTTAACTGGAAACTCACTGCTCTTAACTGGTCAGGGACAGACGTAAGAGGAAGAGGCCGTCGTGGTGGAAGAACTTCGGGAAGAGGATTTTGAGCAGAACTCTAAGGTCTGTACTATTACATTTTGGGAGCATGCATGTTTGTCTGTGTTTGGACAACGAGAGATTCCCTAATTCCAAGTTCAATATATCTTGTGCTTGTTAGTAGAGGTGGCTTGAGTGTAACGATCTGTTTCTTACTTACACGATATTGCCCGTTTTAGATTAGACTAGCTTTAATGACTCTTATTTTATCCTCATCCCTTTACTTTTTTTATAAGCATAACTTAGTAGTGGGGGTCATATAGCTTACTTCATGATCAGCATGCTTAACTTTCTAGTTCCACTTCATGATGAACATGCATAACTTAGTAGTGGATACCCGATACCGATCCGATATTTTGCGTACCGGTCGGTATAAAAACATGGAATGAAACATACCCAATAAGTATTGGTTAACACGATTATTATATTTATATAATAAATATATGAATAAGGTTGAATAAACCTTACATGGTGACTGTAATAAATCAACTTTCTATTTAAATTGACTCATGTACATTTTTTTTGGCTCGATTTCTATTATGAGTAGAACTTCTCTTTAGAGCCTAGAGGTATATGTTTTTTTTGTAAAATAACGATAGTTTAATCGCATTATTAAAAAATATGAAATTGTTATTTTGAGTGAAAATATTATGCATTTTAACCATAATTAAATTATATTTTCAAATAGAAAATAATTAAATTATTTCCAAATCAGAGCTCAAACCATTGATGTGATATACTGATTATGACAACCACACTAAATAGATGCTTTTCTTTTGTTTCTTGTTAAAACTTATTAATCAGTAGGTAGTTGGTCTCTCTTGGTTTTATTGAGCAATGGGGGACCCTATTTAAATAATTTTAAATAATAAATTTATGACAAAGTAAATTGAATTACATTTTTTACAATTCACTCAATTATAAAAATTTAACATTTTCCCCACGAAAGTAATAATCTATGATATAATTTATTAAGAAAAAATTGCATGAATAACCCAAACTTACAAGTTGTATAAATATTATGTCTAAACTTACGAAATTGCAAAATGACATCTAAAGTTATCAATTCTGTTTGGGTCATAGAACTTAGGGGTGGGCATGGACCAGTCTAATCCGCTGGGTCGGTCCAACCTGTACAAACAGGTCAACCCGTGGGTTGGCCCGCTAAATATTATTGTACGGGTTGGACCGCGATTTTCAACCCGTCAATCCGTACGGATCGACGGGTTGAAGTGGGCAAATTTTGATTTTTTTTTTAAATTTTAAGGTTAAAATTGAATGTTTTAAAATTTTAGGGTTTAGGTTTTTCAATTCATACGGGTCAACCCGTACGGGTTGGCGGGTTCAACGGATTCGACCCGTAACCCGTTGGGCCGTACTTTCAACCCATTGACGGGTCAAGAAAAATTCTCAACCCATTGGGTCAACCCGTACGGGTTGGCGGGTTCAACGGTTCGACCCGTAGCCTGTTGGGCCGAACCCGTTCCCACCCCTAATAGAACTAAACCCACACTAATCTATGATAACTTTAAATGACATTTAAAGTTATCTATTCAGTTTGTTTTTAACCCTGACACGGTTTTCTATTAAATTGGTAAACATTTTTTCGTTAATATAATTGACTCTCAAAATTCACAAAATATGCAAATAAGAATCTTATAGTTTTAAAAATTATACAAAATTGACACTTAAAGTTCGAAAATTATGCATAAGAATATAAAAATATTAACGGCGTCGTTAGCGAGTTAATGATAAATAATATTGGTAACTTGAGGTGTCTTACGTACATTTAATTGAAGTTAGAAGATATCAAATGCATATTTTACTCAAATAATGTGTAATTTCGTAATTTAAAAAACATGCCATTTATACAACCAGTAAGTTAGAGAGAAGTAGACAGACGTCACCCAATCTATTAATATATATTGTATTAGTCAACGAGGAAACAAAATGTCGATATGAAAACAACGATGTGTATAAATAATAACCATGATTAAGACATTGATTTTGTATTATTTCAAATTCTAATCATTAGGAATGTAGTCCACATCGTATGTGTAGAAATAATAATCGTGATTAAGACATATTCATAAGACAAATGAAAAGGAACCCTAAATGATGCGGCAAGTTAACTATTTGAAAAATTTAGGGTTTGGATTTATAAAAGAAACCCTAAATTAAAAGAAATTATAAAATATTTATTATAATGATTTTAACTATGTTTATTATAATGATTTGGATTTAGAGTAAGGTTTTAATTTTGCCTAAATTTCGGATTGAAAAAAATGAAATTTTGAAAAACGATAGAAAAATAATTTACTTATTTTATTGTGTATTTCTCTTTAAAAAAGTCAAATAATTCAAATGTGTTATAAGTTTAGTATTATTGAATAAACATAAATAATTTAAGAAAAAACTTTAATTAGCGATGATTGAAAGGGAAAGTAATTAATTATCCTTAGAAAAACAAAAAGAAGTGAAATGGAACAAAGTTAAAGTAGTATATTTGTTCTTAAATAAAAGCAAATTTATTAACAGCAGTAAATTATATCAGTTTTCACTTGTCTCATTCAAACTTACTCCTTCATCCACCTCCGTCCCCTAGCTTTTCTTAATTCTTTCTTGTTTTCCCGTTGGATCCAACTAACAAAAATTGCACATCTCACTGCAGATCCGATACCTTTTTTCTTCCTTACGCATTCCATTCGCCATGGAAGAGGCATTGGAGTTAGCGCGTGCGAAGGATACTAAGGAGCGGATGGCTGGAGTGGAGCGTTTACACGAATTGCTCGAGGGATCTAGGAAGCCTTTGTCTAATTCGGAAGTTACGTTACTTGTCGATGTATGTTTGGATCTATTGAAGGATAATAACTTTAGAGTTTCACAAGGAGCGTTACAGGCACTTGCTTCGGCTGCTGTGCTTTCTGGTGACCATTTTAAGCTTCATTTTAATGGATTGGTTCCTGCGGTTGTTGAGAGATTGGGTGATGCTAAGCAGCCTGTTAGGGATGCTGCTAGGAGGTTTTTGCTTACGCTTATGGAGGTATAATGTGTTCAATTGATTGGGATTTTGACGTATCCTGCGAATTTGTGTGATTTTACCTTATTTGAATCATCATCCCATTGTCGTTCTGTAAGCATTTTAATGTTCTGATTTGATTAGCTTAGAGTTTGCTTTATTTTTTGATTTTGCGTTGTGTTATTTATGTGATTTTTATTATCCGCCCAAGTGGAATTGTAAATAATGGAAGGATGTTGCTCTTTCATTTGTCTGTGTGATAAGAATGGGGCTTGTACTGCTGCAGGTGTCGTCTCCTACAATAATAGTTGAAAGAGCTGGATCATATGCATGGACACATAGAAGTTGGAGAGTGCGTGAGGAGTTTGCTCGTACTGTTACAGCAGCTATTGGTTTGTTCGCATCTACAGAACTACCTCTTCAACGAGCCATTCTCCCACCTGTAAGTTGATATTTTATTCCATGAAATGGAGTATAATTGTGATTTTGTCATTAACAGATTAGGATAAAACCAGATTTGTTGGTTGTTCAGGATTACTAGTTTAAGGCCTAATGCTTTTTTATACTGAATCAGATTTTGCATATGATGACCGATCCAAACCCTGCTGTGAGGGATGCTGCAACTTCATGTATCGAGGTTATAAAAATCACTGAGATAATTTCTGTCTTCCTCTGATATTTACAGTTGTTGTTTTGTATGTATCACCATTATTCTTGCTTACTCATTTTTTCAATGATTGTTTTTTCATCTCAATTCATCTAATATAGTAGCATCATTAGGTAAAAAGGAGCTGATTGTGATCCTGGTAAATATGTCAGTTGTTTCTCTCATAAGGGATGTCTTGTGTAATTTTAGGGGTTAGGAATCTATGAAGTTTGAAAATAATTTGCTACTTGTCCCCCCTAAGCACATGCAATATTTATATTATCCATGCGGTTTTCTATGTGTGGGTGGTGATGATCTGTGCTTTTAACAATTCTGGTTAATTGGCTGCAGAATTGCTTCATTATGTATCATATTGTTTTTGCTTGTTTAATGTCAGCAGTATTCTCTCCCACTTTTTGTCTCTCAGTGGTTTTTGTATTCTTTAGGAAATGTTCTCCAAGGCAGGCCCTCAGTTTCTTGAAGAGCTGAACCGACATAATGTAACCATGCCACTGGTAATAATGATACTTTCAGTTTGTGAATTGCCTATCAAACTTGCTACCCCCTATAGCTAGATTTCAGAGGTTCATTTTGTTTTTATTGATAAAATTGAGCATTTAAATATGATCATATTGGTTGTTCCCCCCTCTTACTGCAGTTAAAAGATATTAATTCCAGATTAGAAAAAATTGAGCCAAAAATGCTTTCTTCCGGATCGATTTTGGGGAATCACTCATCCAGTGAGACAAAAGCTGTTGCTATGAATCCCAAGAGAAGTAGCCCTAAGGCCAAGAGCAACACACGAGAGGTTTCACTTTTTGGAGGTTAGTGCACATCTAGATGATATAGATGTAGTTCAGTGTATTGCATAGTCTAGGTAATGCGATGGTGCCCTGAAGTGGCAGAGTTCAGTTTAGGATTACCATTTTAAATCTTTCGCATCTTTATTATGAGCAGCAGAGGGAGATATCACAGAAAAACCTGTAGAACCAGTTAAGGTATATTCAGAGAAAGAGCTTACAAGAGAATTCGAGAAGATTGCTTCCACCCTTGTGCCCGATAAAGATTGGTCCATTCGAATTGCAGCCATGCAAAGAGTTGAAGGGCTTGTTGTTGGAGGTAATGGAAAAACATATTAGCTACATATAGCTTCAATGCCAAATGTACATTATCTTGTATATACGATAACTTGCAAAATAAGATTGATGTATAATCTACTGTAAAATGAGTTACATTTTTTTGCAATAATGCATACTTTTTTCTCGCATAGTTTTTGGTTCAGACAGAAAATTTATGAAATATATCGTGTCATCCAGGTGCTGCAGATTACCCCAGTTTTAGAGCACTTATAAAGCAGCTTATTGGTCCTTTGAATACACAGCTATCTGATCGACGCTCTAGCATTGTTAAACAGGTTTCAAAATTAGAGTTGCAACTGCATTCTATTAAATATGAAGCATTTCTTGACTCATTATAATTTTCTATTTAGTGATTAATATTTCGAGTTTAATGTTTGGGGTTTCAGCTATTTAATCTTGTCAAGTGTTCTCTAGGTTGTGTTTGATAAGCATTGTTATATGTGTTGACGAATTTCACCCATCGTTTTGGGAAGCAAAAGTAGAAGTAGGGTTTAATGTTGTTGCATTCAATCTTTTATGTTTACTGTATAGAACTCTTATATTGATGTATTGATGTTCCAAGGCATGCCATTTGCTATGCTTCTTATCGAAGGATCTCTTGGGAGACTTTGAGGCATGTGCTGAAATGTTTATACCGGTGAGAGCAGTTCTTGTTCATATCTGCCTACCTGCTTTGTTACATATTTTGTGACATGGCATTTCCGGTGGATTTAGGTTCTTTTCAAGCTTGTTGTGATAACAGTGCTTGTAATTGCAGAGTCCGCAGATAACTGCATAAAGACGGTAACATTCTTTATTGTTCTAGATATTTTTATTCTTCATGTTGGTACTCTGTTCTTGATTATTTTTTATTTTTGTTTATTTTAGATGCTGCGAAACTGTAAAGTTTCCCGTGCACTTCCTAGGATTGTTGATTGCGCTAAGAATGACCGTAGCGCAATACTTCGTGCGAGGTATCATTATTGGGATATGATTTTTGGTTGCCTATGCAATCTTCATTTTATAATTTCTTTGTTAATTGCTTTTCTTATGCTCTAGGTGTTGTGATTATGCGCTCCTAATCCTTGAATATTGGGCTGATGCACCTGAAATACAACGCTCAGCTGAACTTTATGAAGATCTTATCAAATGCTGTGTGGCAGATGCAATGAGCGAGGTACACGGTTGTCTCCTAGGCATATCTATTTTTTCTCCTGTCACACTCCCATGGCCATTTATATTTGGCCCAAATTTGTATTATGCTAATAGCTGCAATCACTTTTTTTTTCTGTGAACATGACAGGTGCGTTCTGCTGCAAGAACATGTTATAGAATGTTTTCAAAAACCTGGCCGGATCGTTCTCGACGTTTATTTTCATCTTTCGATCATGTTGTTCAGAGGGTATAGGAGACTTCTTATCTTGAATGCTGAATTCTTGTACTGTAAAACCAATGAGCTGAAAGATTGTTTGGCTAGGTAATAAATGATGAAGATGGAGGAATGCATAGAAGGCATACTTCCCCTTCAATACGAGAAAGAAGTTCAAATTCATCTTTGACTTCTCATATCCCTGGTTATGGGACTTCTGCTATAGTTGCGATGGATAGGACTTCTAGTGTAAGTTCAGGAACATCTCTTACCTCCGGGCTTCTACTTTCACAAGCAAAATCTGCTGCAAAGGGCACAGAACGCAGTTTGGAAAGTGTTCTGCACTCTAGCAAACAAAAGGTTTCAGCTATAGAAAGTATGCTTAGAGGTTTGAACATGTCAGAGAAGAATCGTTCATCAAGTCTGGATTTAGGTATTTTCTCATATATGCTTTTCTGTTATTTCTTTTTTAAAACAAATGACATTGCACCTTCAGAGCCAGATGCCATGATTTTCAATCTTGCATCCTTTATATAATGCCCAACTTTTTTGGCACTATAATTCTTTCCTGTAGCATATTTTGAATCTCATGAGATGCTGGTCATGTTCTATTTCCCTTTGTACAGGGATTGATCCTCCATCTGCTCGAGATCCACCACTTCCCCTTGCAGTTCCAGCTTCCAACAGCCTGACAAGCTCTCTTTTTTATCCAGATTCTGGAACTTCAAAAGAAAATAGTCGAAATGGCAGTTCAGGCATATCTGACATCATGGCAAAAATACAGGCTTCCAAAGAGTCTGGCATTTTACCCTTCCAAAGTACTGTAGGAAGTGAGCATTTTACAGGATACTCATCTTTCTCCGCTAAAAAAGTATCTGAAAAATTACAAGATAGGGGATTAGGTGAAGAAAATGCTGATTTCAGGGAATTACGAAGATATGCGAATGCCCATATGGAGAGACAAATCATGGACACAACATTCAGAGATGGCAATACTAGGGATGTCCCAAATTTTCAGCGCCCTCTTCTAAGAAAGAATGTAGTAGCACGAATGTCTTCTGGTAGACAACGGAGTTTTGATGACAGTCAACTTCCATTGGGGGATTTATCTAGTAATCCGGATACTCCAGCTTCTCTTAATGAGGCTTTAAGTGAGGGTCTCGGTTCCAGTTCAGATTGGAATGCTCGTGTGGCTGTATTTGGGTACATTCACTCTTTGCTTCAGCAAGGCACAAGAGGGGTTCAAGAGATAATGCAGAGCTTTGAGAAGGTCATGAAGCTATTTTTTCAGCATTTGGATGATCCACATCACAAAGTTGCTCAGGCTGCCTTGTCTACCCTGTCTGATCTTATTCCAGCTTGCAGGAAACCATTTGAAAGTTACATGGAGAGAATTCTACCTCATGTATTTTCTCGACTGATAGACCCAAAGGAATTAGTGAGGCAGCCTTGTTCATCTACATTGGAAGTTGTGGCAAAAACGTATGCAGCTGATTCTCTTCTGCCAGCTTTGCTGCGGTCTCTGGATGAACAGCGCTCTCCCAAAGCCAAATTGGCTGTTATTGAATTTGCTATTGGATCCTTTAACAAGCATGCATCAAGTTCTGAGGGTTCTGCAAATATTGGCATCCTCAAGCTATGGCTTGCAAAATTGGCCCCACTTGTGCATGATAAAAATATAAAGCTGAAAGAGGCAGCTGTGACTTGCATAATATCTGTATACACTCATTTTGACTCTGCTGCTGTATTGAATTATATTCTTAGCTTATCCATTGAAGAACAAAACTCGTTGAGGCGAGCTCTCAAACAGTACACTCCTCGCATCGAAGTTGACTTGATGAACTTTCTTCAAAGCAGGAGACGTGGCAAGTCTGCCTATGACCCTTATGATGCAATTGGAACGCTCTCAGATGATGGTTATATTGGTTCGTCCAAGAAGAGCCATTCAGTTGGAAGGTATTTATCTGGTTCTGTTGATGGGGAGGGTGCCCGGAAGTGGAGCTCTCCTCAGGATACATCGCTTGTGCATAATTCAGTGGGCACATTAAAATCTGATGATGGCCCTGAGACTTTGCAAAAGCATGTAGTGGAAAGTCAGTTCAGTCTGGATACTCTGAAGTCCAATTTTGATGCTGTGAAATATGTATCTAACGCTTCTGGTAATACTAATGGCTCTTGCGAAACAGACCATCCAAATGACGAGTTTTCTTCAACACCAAAATTGGACATGGACAACTTGTTTGTTGGATCTGATCATCTACGGAAGGATAATGACCATGGAGTTGAAAAAGAGCATTCACCTGAACTGGTCCTGAATTATCAAAAACTTCCATCTTTGAATCTAAATGCAAATGCAGAAGTAGGACCAAGTATTCCCCAGATTCTTCATCTGGTGAGTTCCATCACTCAATGCTCTTCTTTTTGGGTAATGATTTTTTTCTTGAAACATTTGTATTTCTACCATTTTCTATGATTTTTTTATAGATATGTAATGGTGGTGATGTAAATGTCGTGGAGAACAAGCACAGCGCACTTCAGAAGTTGGTTGAAGTATCAAAATCTGGTGATCACTCTGTTTGGGTAAAGGTATATAGGATACTTTTGGTTTCTCTTTCTGTCGATCATGTTGAGTCTCTCTTCTTTTCTTTTGGGGATTTTATTTTTTTTCAGTAAATTGTTATATTTGTTTTTACTGTTGCTTTATGATATCATTACATCTTCCCTGTTCGTTCTAAAAAGATGAAATAGATCATGTTTGATAACTTCCCATTAATGTGGCATATTTCAGTATTTTAATCAGATCTTGACGGCTGTACTCGAAGTGCTGGATGATACTGATTCTCCAACCCGAGAGCTAGCCCTTACATTGATCCTAGAAATGTTGAAGAATCAGGTTTCCATTCTATGATTTTATAGCAAGGAGATTTTAACAGGATTAACTTGATGGAAAATTTTCTTTCATTTTGATGAGTCTTAATTGAAATTTCTCAGAAGAACTTCATGGAGGAATCTTTTGAGATTGTCATTGAGAAGTTGCTCCATGTGACCAAGGACAGTGTTCCGAAAGTAATTATTCCTGAATCTTATTGTTTTTTTGCCGAATTTACTTCTTATTTGTCACATTTATCTCAGGTCGTCGATGAGTCAGAGCGTTGCTTAACCTTAGTCTTGTCTCAGTATGACCCATTCAGATGTCTAAGTGTAAGTAATATTCTTGAAATTTAAAATCATTCCAGATGTGACTAATCGTAGTTGTTCCATTTGGTTCATATTTCAATTTTATCCAAATTTTTGTCTTCAACAATTCAGGTTATTCTCCCGTTGCTCGTGGCTGAAGACGAGAAAACTCTCGTTACATGCATCAACTGTTTAACAAAGGTAGTCTTTTGTCTCAAATCTTAAAGAAACAAAAATGCTTCCTCATACATCTGGACATATTTTTAAAAAGGAAATTTGCACTTCTTTCAACCTATGTGCAGTTGGTTGGCAGACTTTCTCAAGAAGAACTGATGTCTCAGCTGCCTTCATTTTTGCCCACACTTTTCGATGCATTCGGAAATCAAAGTGCGGATGTTCGTAAGGTACTAATGGTTACTGGTTTATTTCACATAGAACTCCATAATACAATTTTCCAAGTCACTGAAAGTGAAAGCTTATATGAAACTTAGTTCTTGATACGAGGTCTTGCTTATCGTTTTTATTAACTCTAATGGAAACTAAAGTTCGAACTATGTACTGATTATCAACAAAATTACAAGGGTGGCCTGGAAATAGTGTAAAGTGCTGAATTTGCCTGATTCTAATATTTTTCATTTGATTACAGACTGTTGTCTTCTGTCTGGTTGACATTTACATAATGCTGGGAAAAGCATTTTTACCCTATTTGGAAGGCCTTAGCAGCACCCAGTTGCGGCTTGTGACAATATATGCGAATCGAATCTCTCAAGCTAGAAATGGTACGCCACTTGATACAAATCAATAACTTGCTGTGTTTGTGGTATGGCTTGAAGATTCTTTATATACATGTTGCTGCTATTAATCACTCTTTTTATAGCGTGTGCATATTTGTGATATTTTTCTATGATTAGTCATTTTGTTGTGTTTGGTTTGGACGAAGGTCGAGAAGCATATTGATTTAATTGTGTTATGTTTTGGACATGTTTGTTCCTTCTCATGGAATGAAATTATTTCTGTATTTATAATCCGTGCTACTAACTCAATCTATTCTGCTTTTATCCGATATATAATCAAAATGAAAAATAACGCACTTATTTTTTTATAGATCCTCCTACTATTATGTAATCACAAAAAGGTACTTTTTCGTTCTAGGGAACTAACTTCCTATGTTTTTGGTAAATCTAACTCTTATAATTTGTAATTATATATTTATTTTTAAGGTTTATATAAATTTGGTGTTATAAGTTTGTAATATATCATATTCCCAAAATGGTAAAATTGGTCCAAATTTGATTTTGATTTTGATTTTGATTGAGTATGTTAATTGTCAAATGAAAATTTTAGGGACCAATAGTTTCATACAAATTAAACTTTGTGATCACAATTGTCATAATCTTAAATTTTATGCACTAAAATGATCAAAACAATGGAATTATATAGATCAAATTTGCGTGTTGCCCAAATAAAAATCGAGACTTTCTTTTTTCAAAGTTTCTAATTGTCGATTTTTGTGTTTTAGGTTATGGTTTCACATTCCAGCATCAAACCTGAAAGTTTCTTATTAGGGTTTAGATTATATTTTGACTTACTAGGATAATCAAACTTCCGTCGAATTTACCAGAATTTAAAACCTTGCCTTTCTTGTGTGAACTGAATCGAGTCGAAATTAAGTATTTTTAAGGTTTGGTCTTGATTTGAAATAGGCAAAGTTGTTTGAGTTTGAAAATTCAAAAATTTATGATTCGATGTTTAGTTTGATTGAAGTTCGTGTTTGACTTGATGTCGAATTAATTTTAAATAATATATATTTAAGTATATATAATATATAGATAAATATTGGGATGTTTGTAAGTAGCCCAAACTTTATAATAATGTAAAAGTAGTGCTCCAAAGTTTGTAAATTGCATATAAAACCATTGGAGTTGATATAATGTACAACGTTGACTCCTCAACTTTTAAATGTTGTAAACACCTTACCCTCAAAGTTTAAGAATTAAATGGTTGACCCCCAAATTTCCAAAACCGTTTATATTTGACCCTTATACTCGTCAATATTTTAAACGTTCACATAGTTAGTATTTGACCTATTAAAATTGAAAAGATGTAATGACTATGCCTCCAAATTTTGAAAATTTTTAAAATAAAACATAAATTATCAAAACCACTTATACGAAAAAAGACGAAAGCCACTACTATTCACTCCAGAGTCTTTCTTGAACGGTTCTGAAACTTCGAGGACTTCTCACGCAATTCACAAAATTTTGGGGCATCACATTTACACTATTTTAAACAGTATGGGTCAATTACGCAATTTTCTCGATAAAATTATTAGTTCATGAACCAATTCGTTAGAAATTTTGAGGTTAGATTCAAAAAAATAGAGCTTGAATTCGAGCCTTGACCTATTCGGCTTGATGGATTCGTGAATCGATTTTTTTCAATTATCCCCTAATCCGATCTGGAGATTGAAAGACATTTAGAGAAAAAATGATGATGTGGATAAATAGAAACATGATATGAAGAGATATAAAGTAATGTGAGGGGAACAATGATGTAGATGTACTTATGATATACTATGACTATATTGGTAAATCGGGTAAACATTGGTATGAACATGCATGATTTATTGGGGTAAAAAAATTGGGTCGTAATACATGTTTTGAAATAAAACTGTGTTAGTCATACTTATTACTCGTGATTAGATTAATCATATTTGTTTATATATTTGTTGCAAATAGGTCATAACAAATTAAATCATCATTATTTTTAATGGATAAACTTCAAATGTGTAAAATATATCAAATTTACGTGGATGAAAATGATGCAAACAATGTTCTAGTCGTTTCTATTGGAGACCGAACTCCTAAAAGTTGAGCAATCTTAGCAGTCAACTCAAAAGTATCAAGAAATTGGAAAAAAATTCTTCTAAACGCCGGCTCGATTAATAGAAATTCACTTATCGGATGAAACACATGCCTCCATTTTTACGTAGAAAAAATAATTTCATATTATGATTGATACTCATTAATCGTAAAACCTACGATACAATTAATATTTAATGATAAATGATCAAAATAATAAATATTAATTAATATATGTGATCTATTTGAAATATCAAAATAAATATGATGAAAATAGTTTTTATGGTATACAAATGTTATTTTTTTAGGTATTTTTCCTAAAAAAATTTCTACTCTAGATTTGCATTTTTATGGGTATTTTTATACATTATTCAAATCAATAACTAACAAATTTAAACTCTTAATTAAATAAATTAACATTATATACTAATAATTGGATTATAGAAAAAATATCATAATTTG
>RWGZ01001516.1:0-90222 GCA_009725065.1 Utricularia reniformis
TAAGAACATGGAAATGGCAGAGAAGGCATCAAGGAAGCTTATAGAAATGGGATCAAATAAATGTGGAGATTTTGTTTTGTTATCGAATGTGTATGCAGAACATGGTAAATGGAACGATGTGGGGAGAGTTAGAGATGCAATGAAAAGTAAGCATGTAAAGAAAGTGCCTGGATTTAGCTATATTGAATTAAATGGCTCTGTATTCCAGTTTTTCAATGGTGATAAAAGGCATGATAAGTGGCGTGAAATTTATGATAAATTGGAAGAGATACGTTTTAAGATTCAAGAAATCGGGTACGAACCGGAAACGAATTGTGTGTTGCATGATGTAGAAGATGAAGAAAAGGAGAATGCATTGAGTTATCACAGTGAGAAATTAGCTTTAGCATTTGGTTTGATAAGTACGGATGATAAGATGAGTATATATATCAATAAAAACCTTAGAATATGTCGTGATTGTCATATGATGATCAAGCTGGTTTCTAATTTATACAAACGAGATATTATTGTAAGAGACCGTACAAGGTTTCATAGGTTTAAGAATGGGTTTTGTTCTTGTGGAGACTATTGGTGAAGTGAAAGGTTTCAAATTTGTTCTTCATGGTAATGAGTTAATTGATCCTTAGCCAAGAATGCTTTATTTGTAGAGTCTGAGATGAATCGTATTAAGAGATGAGAAAAGTTTTGTTTTTGAACACCTGTTGGTAACTGACAATACCTGAATCTCCACAAAAATGCGATAATTGTAAATTACTCATATTTGCTTAATGTTTTGGATTTAGGGTTAGTATTGCAATGCAATGTTTAAAACACTTGGTTGAACCATCGGTTTAGTGAATCGGTTATTTTTTCAACTCAGTTCAAATATAAGGATATTTTAAAATATTTATAATATATTTTGGTTGAGTGATTGTTCGTATGGGTTTACTGAATTGGAAGCTCTTTGATTCGATCTAGAAAACTGGTTTTTAAATTACAATGTATCCTCTCATTGTTATTTAATAAATGATTTTAATCTGTTATAATATTTAATAAATGATTAATTGATTTTATTTCTTATAAATATTATTTTTATAATTTTTTATATATAAAAATATATCAGTATTCATATATAAATAACGATAATAATATAATTTTTTTATTAAATATATTTAAAAATTTATGATTATTATATAATACAACATCTCATCTCAAACATTAGTAGACTTCAATTTTAAAAATTTAAACCAAACAAACTAAATGATATTCAGATCAAAAAACAACTTTGATGTGGGAAGACAATAATTAAGGCGTCTTGAACCTACTAAAACGATTAGGAATTAAATTTATTAAAATAACCAAACTTTGATAAACAAAATTGGCTATTTTTTGGCCGAAGACGGCAATTGCCGAAATTCTAAACTTTGGAGATAAATTTGAAACAATTAAACTTTGTGATGGATTTTATTAAAAAATTACAATGTAACTTGTTTTGTCTTCTACCTATTTTAGGAAACGTTTGAATCAAAATTGTTTCCTTGATGAATGAATTTTTTTTAATAATGAAACAAATAAAAATAATAATTAATACATGTATTATTAATTATTTTAGTAATATATTTATATAATACAAAAGTGTTAAATTCCATGTTTTAAAGAACCGAAGGTTCGATTACAAAGTTCATATGAGATGCTTGATCTATCATACGCTAGTGTGTAAAAAATGGATGATGAAATATTTAAAAACAATTAATATTTTATAAAATATTTTTAAATAATTGTTTTACAATATTAATGTTTTTATGAAACATAACAAAACATTTGGCGTTTTTAAACGATTCAATTCAGAATCATTTTTCAGTCAAAATCACTAATAAAATGAATATTAATTTTACGAAAATAATACTTTGAGTAACCAAATTATAATTTTGTAGTAGTTTGTTAGAAAGTAAATATATCACATATATATATATATATATATATTAAATAATGAGTATGTACCATATATAGATATATGGTAAATATTATAGTGAGATAATTATGAGCTTGACTAATTGTTTTTTCTTAATTATTCATATATATCTAACTAGTGATGTTTGTCATTCACCTCCTTATAGTTTCAAAATTTCGTACGAAACACCTAAAGTTTACATAATGTGTGTGGTTCATTCTCAAATTTGTTAAATTTATAAACACAATGACCTTAAAATTTAAAAATTGCATGATTGGCCCCAAAGTTTCAAAACCGTTAATATTTGACATTCACGTCAGTTATTTTTTTGAGTTTTTGCGTAATTGACATCGTTCTTTCACATGTTGAAATTGACTAATTTTATTTACTGATTTGATATTTAACCCCCCGAACATATTAATGATTTGCGTATTTGAGTGGATATTTAATTCTGAATGTGAATTCTTATACATGGTAATTCTCATGGTGAATTTTGAAAATCAGGATTGAAGTACATGAATGCTTACACATGAGGAATTCTCAAAGAGGCAATATATGTTGCACCAGTGAACCGAAAAGTCGTCCGAATATTAGGGATAATAGAACCCATATTTGTTTGGAAATAAAATCATTATTTATAGCATCATTAAAATTATCATACAATATGGAATTTATATACGAAATAAATTTACCATGAAATATAATAAAAAAACATAGTAAGACAAATTAGTATTTTAACAACGAATGATACATATTTCTCAAGTACATATTTCTCCTAGTTAATTCTCAACTCTTTAATATGTTTGGGGCTAAATATCAAATTAGTAAATAAAATGAGCCAATTTCAACATGTGAAAAGAATGAGATTAATTACGCAAAAATTCAAAGAAAATAACAGACGTAAATGTCAAATATAAACGGTTTTGAATCTTTGGAGACCAACCATGCAATTTATAAACTTTGAGGACATATTTTTTACAATTTTAAAAAGTTAGAGGGTCAACCACACACATTATGTAAACTTTAAGTATTTCCTATGCAATTTTGAAATTATTAAAGTATCGATTTTACACTATTTTCAAATATCATGATCATCCTTGCAATTTTCTCTATATCTAACATATATATTAGATATGTATTTTGGTTAAATAATCATGAAATTATTATTATATATAACCCATGAAATTGTTAATTTATTCATTCAATTCTTTATTTGAATTAATAAAAAACAAATTATTTTATAAATTCAAAATTTCTTCTTTTNATATTAATGTTTTTATGAAACATAACAAAACATTTGGCGTTTTTAAACGATTCAATTCAGAATCATTTTTCAGTCAAAATCACCAATAAAATGAATATTAATTTTACGAAAATAATACTTTGAGTAACCAAATTATAATTTTGTAGTAGTTTGTTAGAAAGTAAATATATCACATATATATATATATATATATATTAAATAATGAGTATGTACCATATATAGATATATGGTAAATATTATAGTGAGATAATTATGAGCTTGACTAATTGTTTTTTCTTAATTATTCATATATATCTAACTAGTGATGTTTGTCATTCACCTCCTTATAGTTTCAAAATTTCGTACGAAACACCTAAAGTTTACATAATGTGTGTGGTTCATTCTCAAATTTGTTAAATTTATAAACACAATGACCTTAAAATTTAAAAATTGCATGATTGGCCCCAAAGTTTCAAAACCGTTAATATTTGACATTCACGTCAGTTATTTTTTTGAGTTTTTGCGTAATTGACATCGTTCTTTCACATGTTGAAATTGACTAATTTTATTTACTGATTTGATATTTAACCCCCCGAACATATTAATGATTTGCGTATTTGAGTGGATATTTAATTCTGAATGTGAATTCTTATACATGGTAATTCTCATGGTGAATTTTGAAAATCAGGATTGAAGTACATGAATGCTTACACATGAGGAATTCTCAAAGAGGCAATATATGTTGCACCAGTGAACCGAAAAGTCGTCCGAATATTAGGGATAATAGAACCCATATTTGTTTGGAAATAAAATCATTATTTATAGCATCATTAAAATTATCATACAATATGGAATTTATATACGAAATAAATTTACCATGAAATATAATAAAAAAACATAGTAAGACAAATTAGTATTTTAACAACGAATGATACATATTTCTCAAGTACATATTTCTCCTAGTTAATTCTCAACTCTTTAATATGTTTGGGGCTAAATATCAAATTAGTAAATAAAATGAGCCAATTTCAACATGTGAAAAGAATGAGATTAATTACGCAAAAATTCAAAGAAAATAACAGACGTAAATGTCAAATATAAACGGTTTTGAATCTTTGGAGACCAACCATGCAATTTATAAACTTTGAGGACATATTTTTTACAATTTTAAAAAGTTAGAGGGTCAACCACACACATTATGTAAACTTTAAGTATTTCCTATGCAATTTTGAAATTATTAAAGTATCGATTTTACACTATTTTCAAATATCATGATCATCCTTGCAATTTTCTCTATATCTAACATATATATTAGATATGTATTTTGGTTAAATAATCATGAAATTATTATTATATATAACCCATGAAATTGTTAATTTATTCATTCAATTCTTTATTTGAATTAATAAAAAACAAATTATTTTATAAATTCAAAATTTCTTCTTTTCTATAAATTTTATAGTTAATGAATTTTAATAGTATTTAGTTGACATTATTAAACAAATTATTTGGTGAGCCGTTTGGGTTTAGTAGATAAGGATGAAGATATCTATATAATAATACAAAATGATTAAATCTTGTAATTGCGATTGCCACGTCACGATATTATTATTGTGAAGTGGAGTGCTAGAAAACGCCAACACGTCCCTCTTACATTTCTAGAGGCTTCCTACGTCTTCTTTTTGGAACTTGTCTTCATCGCACGCATCTTCTTGTAATAATAATATTTATGCGGTTGTGGCGTGCTTCATTTCAACGCTTTTTATTATTTTTAATTTATATCAATTTCAACTCTTCTTTTTGCCACGCTTCCCTCAAATCATTGAATAGTTACCCACCTCACTATCGATTGCTAACCAATTCAATCATGTTGTTTATGAATGGAGGTTGGGCAATAGGTCCGATCGGTGGGTAGATCAATCGGAGAGATTAACTAAACTTAGTTTGAAAAATTCAATTTGACAATCGGTATGATCGATTATGGGTCCCGATGGACTAATATCAATCGGCCTTGAAGATCGACTGAGAAAATCTATCATGAAAATATGATATGGATTGGCTTGATTAGTTCTATTGATCCGTCAAGAATACTGATCAAATAATTTTGATAAGTCTATTTGATAGCTATATGATTTGATTTAGATTGTATTAGAGATTGTCGAAGGTGAAGATTATTTCGTTAATTAAACTACATAATATATGGAAGAATATATATCAATACATCTTATTAGATATATATATATATGATGCAGTTAAATATATAAAAATAATATATATTTAGAATATATGATACAACTATTGTAAAATATTTGGTTAGATCTAGTTACATCCTAATCTAAATCTATATATATAAAGTGTCATCAATACAATGGTACAATATTCATTTTATGGTAGTGAGTTAATGATCGATGTTTATCGGTAAGTGTTTTTTCTCGATTTTTGGTTTCACATTAAATATTGTGTTTTCAATTTTTTTTAATTACATTTGGTTCTAATCACATTAATTAGAATGTAATTTCCCAACAAATATATCTTATTATATATATGATTACTTTTTATTGATTTTGGGATACAGCATATCCAACAACTCGAACCACTTAGTCAGACTTTAACCGAACACGAACCTTGATTTTTTGATTTATTAGTTTTAGAATTCGAAATGAATTTAGTTATTTTCGAGTTGAATTTAATCCCTAAAAAATATTTATGTTTGATTCGCTTGTAGCATATTGTTTTCTATTTGTGAGTAAACTTATTCTTCTATTGATATAACTTGTTTTCCTCTAGTAATTAAGTTTTCATATTTATTTGTTATTCTATCTATTTACAATTTTTTATTCAAATTTCACAATTAAATACATTTAATATTACGATTTTTTTACTATAGAATATATGTATGCACTAACAAATTAAGGTGATGATGAAGATGAAGTAGATAAAAATGTAATTACGATATAGTACTGAGGAGTGAAATGAAAAATGACATGAATAAGGGTAAAAATGTAATTACGAATATTGGTGCTGAGGAGTGATGAAAAATGACATGAATAAGGGTAACAATGTAATTACCGATATTGGTGTGGAGGATTGCTACGCTGTTGGATACGTAATACGTGAACACTTAAAAATGTTAAATACAAGAACGAGGACACGGTTATTCTAAAATGTCCATTAGGACACGTCAATGCCACATAGGATTTAAAAATAAAAATTTAGTAAAATATAAACGAAAATATCAATAAATATAACGGAAGATCAATAATATGTCAAACATACTATAAATATATGAAATAATCATATGATAATTGATTAAATTAAATATGTAGTAAAAAATAAAACAATTAAAAGTAAAATTATAAAATAAAAATAATTTTAAAATATAATATATATTATAATAATGGACACTAGTATTATAACTGGGACACGGGAACATATGTCTGAGATATAAAAAAACGTGAAATTTTAAAAATATGAAGTGTCACAAGATGAAATATGATATATGAAATTCAACCTAGGAGGATTGTGATGAAAAATGACACGAATAAGGGTAAATATATAATTACTGATACTGGTGCTTATGAGTGAAATGAAATATCACATGAATAGGGGGGCATTTTGTGAAAAAGCTAATAACTGTCAAAGGAAATGTGAAATGAAGCCCACTTTAACAAATATTTCGGCCAAAACGACAGTGGAGACAACGCAGAACGGAGACTAGGTCAACACAAGATGGGAATGGAATCAAAACAGCTGCCAATGGGACGGACACCTGTCGGTCAATTTACAGGCACCTGCCGGTCAATTTACAGGCACCTGCCGGTCTTGCAACAAAGTTGTCGTTACAATAGGACAGGTGTTGTATTTTTATTGGTTAATATCTTTACATGAATTGGATTTCACAGATCCAAAAATCACACATTGGTTATATATTGCGCCTGGAATACACTTTGAAGCGCATAAAAAAGAAACGAGAGAGAAAAAAAAGTTATCGAAGAATACAAAAAATCTCTTCACTTGCACACACACATCACCAAACCAAACCCAGAGAGTTGTCAAAGATTTTGTCTTCTTTTGGATCCATTTCTGTTGTAGATCATCATCTGTTTGTTTTGAAAGCTTTTCTGAATTTCCAGTTTTCAGAAGCATAGATTGCAGAATAGATCGTTTCTGGATTTCTAGAACCAGATCCGTTTTGTTTTTTGTTGGATTTCAAGGGTTGCTTATTTCAAACCTCTTGATCCGAATCGCACAAAGTTTTTCTTGTTTTTTCTTTGATCCTTAGGAGGAAAATTAAATCCTGTTCTTGAGTTTTTCTGTGGAACAGGTGATCTTTAACCCTTCCTTTACAGATTTGTTGTCTTTTTTTCCGATGGCAGCAACTCTAGATTACTGGAATAGCAGCTGTTCTGTTTATGATCCTTTCAATGGCGGTGAATTAATGGAAGCACTTGAGCCTTTTATTAAAAGTGCTTCTTCACCTCTAGACTCTTCTTCTTGTAATCTTCTTCCTTCTGGTTTTCCCTGTAACTCCGATCACTTGTTCGGTCTACCTCAAGTCCAAGCTCAAATCCATGATTATTATTCATATAAAATGGATGACCTAATTGGACACAGCCAATTTTCCCCAATCCAACAGCAGTTTCAAGTCAATCCTCCTTCTTATCTCCGACCGAAGCCAGTTCCTATGAAGCAACAATCCGGCTCGTTAATTAAGTCAACGAAGCTGTATCGAGGAGTACGGCAGCGCCACTGGGGTAAATGGGTAGCCGAGATTCGTCTACCCAAAAATCGTACGCGTCTATGGCTTGGTACCTTCGATACGGCCGAGGAGGCCGCTTTGGCTTATGATAAGGCAGCTTATAAGCTTCGAGGAGATAACGCCCGTCTCAATTTCCCTCACCTTCGTCACAACGGATCTCATATAGGCGGCGATTTCGGTGAATACCGACCACTTCATTCTAGCGTCGATGCTAAACTCGACGCAATATGCCTGAATCTGGCGGAAGGTAAGAGAATCGATGTTCAGAAAAATAAGAAATCTAGATCTAAGAAGGAGGAGGAGATACGCACCGTTACAGAACCGGAAAAGAATCAAAAGAATTCCGGATCGGAGAGCGATGGATCATCTTCTCCGATTTCCGATCTTACTTTCCCGGAGTTCACTGAAGAGGAAGATTCATCGTACTGGGAGATGGGTTCTCTTCCTAAATACCCATCAATTGAGATAGATTGGGCTGCCTTATAGCTTCCTTCATTGCAAATCAAAGTTCAGTTTCAGTCTGGTCGGTCAGTCAGTAAGTCCTTGTGTCCGGGACCTGCAATGAATTTTTAAGCATTGGCAGGTTCCAATTTCTTTCAACTTTTGTATCTTGTATCTGTTATTGTACCAGTAGCTAGGACAAGAGAGAAGCCTACTTTTTACATGGCTTCGCTCCAGTTGCATATTTTTATTTATGTATTGAAGGGACTTTGTTTGTACAGAATACCTGCTCTTTCATAATCTTCGCTCCCGTTCATATTTATACATGGTTATGTTATACATATATTATCAAAATATATTTTGATATTAAAATGTATTATTGTAGTTTTACAAAATACTACTTAGAATATATTTTACAATATTGTAGTTTTACAACATTTACTTTCACAATATAAATAAAATATATTTTCAAATTGTTATTTACATTTAGAATGATGTAAATGATTGAATCTGAAAATTATAATGTATTTTTTTTATTTAAATTATAAATATATCTTGACGGAAAAGATAGAGAAAAATGAGAGAATTAGGGTTAGAGATAAAATGAGAATTGATATTATGATTTGATATTTTGATCCTAATATAATCTCAATTATATATATTTATTTATCAGATTAGGCACATATAATAATACAATTTAATCAAAACCCAAGAACTTTACCAAGCCTATTTCGAATAATGATATTACTCGTTTCTAAAAATGATTGTTGACACGAACGATCATCGAACTTAAAACATATTCTCCTGACAAAACAAAAACTTATAGGGTAGCCCTATCTTCTTTTCTCCAAACATCCAGTAGCCCCGTTTCTTCTCGACTTCATTCCAGCAGCCCCAAAACACAAAACATCAAGGCTGCTCCTGCTTAATTCAAAAGAATAGAACAAAACTAGAAAGACAAATAAAGAGCATTATGCTCTAAATATCCATGGCAATTTAGCAATGGAAGTTCTAAAAACACCATTAAAACATTAACTAAAATCCTAACACCTTCGGCCAAAACACCAAAAACAGTTAAAAAAAATACGAAATCTGGGATCTTCGGTTGGTGATATTGGAAATGAGTCGTTTCTCTCATTATTCCTGGGTCACACCACGATCGGTAGCAGACGTCGTTGGGGGCCGGAGAGTCTTGCAGCGGTAAGAAACTTCGAAACCTAGGTTTAGAAAAGCCCGACCTGGGTTTTCTTGTCTTAGAAAAACCCGATTTCGATTTTCCGGCATTAGGTACGATGTCTGTGATACAATTTGTCACGCTTTTATATAGTAATGGGGAGAAAAAATGAATATTAGGGAGGTAGAAATAGAGGAAAAATTAGACTGAAGAATGGCGAGGGGAGAGAGATGAGAGGAAGAAAATAGAGAGAAGGGAGAGAATTAGGGTTAGATAGAGAAATGAGAATTGATATTATGATTCGATATTTTGATCCTAATACAATCTGGATTATATATCCGTATTTATCGGGTTAGCCTCATACAATAATACAACTTAATCAAAACCCAAGAACTATACCAAGCCGATTCTGGATGGTGACAAACTATAACTATATATAATTTTTTTCGTCATGTAAATACTAGTAAGGATGAATTTAACTTGGATAAATCTAATTTTATACAGAAGTTCATCTTGTTCTGCAATTCAATTTATCTATTACAGAACACCCAATGCATTATTGATCAATAATCACATTATGAAAATGTATTTTAAAACTGCATTCTAATTTTCAAAATACACGCAGAATATAACTAAATTTAGGAACACATACAATTTTAATGAAGCTTTCAAATAGAACCAATACCACCCATAAAGGTCCTTGGATCAGGGCAGCCACCAGAGAATTGTGCTTGTGAGAAATCAAAGCCTGGGTTCTGCAGGAAAATAAGCATTAGGCATCACCTGGAAATGAATAGAAAAAACTTAAAGAAAAAAGACCTCCTCTTGAAAGCGCTGAAGCATGAGGCGCTTCTGCTCAAGATCGGATGCATATGGATCAAGCTGTCCTTGACCTACAATAGGAGATGACCATGCCTGGCCTTTGTCCCTCTTCTGCAAGGTTATGTGCATAACATCATCTTCTGCAACCATAAACACACAGAATATTGATAAAAGAAAAAATTACATAAATAACCCTCCAACTTACAAGTTGTGTAAATGACATACCTCCCCACTAACGAAATTACAAGAATAACAACTAAATTTATCAATATCGTTTGTTTTTATCCTTGACATTCTAGTACTCAGTTTTACAAACGTTTTTATGTTAGCAAATGCGATACTCAAAGTACGCAAATAATACCCGTTTGATAAATTTTACAAAATTAAGTCATGATGTTCGAGAATGTGCATAAAATATAAAATATTAATACGTTCGTTAAAGTACCAACAATACACAGTATTGAAAACTTAGACGCTCCTTATATGCATTTAATTGAAGTTTGAGGGCTAAAAATGCATATTTTTGCTCGAAAAGTGTATCATATTTGCAATTTCGTAATTTGGAGCTCGAAAGTTGGGGGCCGTAGGCAAACGTTACCAATTAATAAAATCTAAGTAAATCATATAGATTTGTTGAGAGGCTAACTCAAATGTTAAATGATATACCTATGGTCCAAAATGAGCAATCAGTCTTCACTGGAAACGTAAGATCATGCTGTTACATGTCAATAAAAAAGGTACAAGTTATCAACCGCAAAAGATTTTGAAGAATGTTAGTGAGCAGCAAATAAGACTGACATTGAGATAAGGAGGGTTGCCTTTGATCCCAACGTCGACATGCTTGGACGCGATCTTGCAAGAAAACAGCTTCTTTGGAACATTTTGGGGAAGACTAATGTAGATATTCACTTCTTCTAAAGTTTGATCCCATTCAAAAACTTTTTGGCCTGAAAAAACGGTTCATCATGCTCACAGTCTGCAATTTTAAATTGAAACTGGTGTGTATTGAAGTCAAATACCATTATGTGTGAAGTTATGGCGCTTCTCGGGAGCCAACTTCTCTGCCATTTATCAGAAGACAACTTCTCTACCGATTATAAAATTGGAATGGAAATTATAAGTTAACTCACAAAAACTGAAGTAAGATCAAGATAATACAAGCGCTGTGGAGACCAATAGCAAGGATGATGCATATTTTATTACATTTTAACTACTATCACGAAAGCACATCTCATTTATATCATAAGTAAATGCACCAAAAGTTTCATGATTGGGTCAAATATTCAAAAATAACATCTTCATCTTTAACACATTACAAGAAAATTTAATCTGAAACAATTGTATGAAATATCTCAAGTATTGTTGAAAATAAGGAATAGGAACAACCAAAATGCCAATTTTAAATAACCATGGCTCTACATATATTCAAAAATCAAATCGGAACGAACAGTTTATGACCTAATTGCAAACGATCCATGTGCATACGAACAGGAACAATTTGAAATAACAGCGGAGTACATGTAGTCAAACTGGATCATTTTAAAGACTAATCGAAAAAAGCCCATGCCATAAAAAAGCCGAATCACGACAAGTTGAGACCATTCAAGCATAAATTTGAATGATTACCGATCTCGTTCGGAATCTATAACGGTTAATTTTTCCGAACAAAAATCTGAAATCGGAATACAACATGTACCTTCGAGTAGCTCGTGGACAAGTTTCTTCTGCCTTGAAAAAAACAAGAGATCGAGGAAGTGGGGATTGGGAACCACCGAACCAGCGTATTTGGTCTCAAAGCGAAAATATACAAAAAATTAGGTTCCGTTAGCGTAGTTTTTCATCCAAATAAGCTAGTTAACAAAAGAGTAATATCAATATTTAAATAAATATTGATAAATTGTACATTTATAAAACAAATACATAAATATTGATAAAATTTATTTAAAATTTATATGACAAGAAAATCAAGCACAAATAATGGTTTTTTTTCAAAAATTTGAAACATTAAACAATATCTCCAAAAAACATATTTCGAAATTTGTTTAAAAAATCCAAGATACACCACATCTATGCATATGAAGTAAAACTGTTCGGGTCCACAAGTTAACAATCATCCAAATCTTCGAAAAAAAAATTTAAAATATGAGTCACAATATGCTGCAATAACCATCATATCGCTTTTGTTTCTGCACAACACAAATGTATCATTACCAACATAGGTACATAGCTTCATATAAACTCATAATCAAATCTGCACAAAAATGAAATTCAAGAAAGTACCATTACATGAGAGGTTGTCACGTCTTTTTATATCGCTTTTGTTTATTTCTTCGATCCATGTTACCTTGAAAACGAGTTTTTTTGTCAATTCCTCTCGATGCTCTTTCAATCCGTCTTGTGGGATTGCGAACAAGATGAAAACCTGCATATTCATCAAACTCTCAACCAATAGGTTTAAATTGTAATGCACAAGTTCTAAGTTGTGCAGCAACAGTTACATCTGGATTGACAAATTCAAGTGCATCACAACCAAAATTTTTGCAAACCTGGTAACCGAAAAAGAAATTAGTATTTAGTTGCAATGCAAATAAAAAATATAGAAAGTGAATAACTTAGAACTTATTCTTTTGAGATAACTCACTTGAATGACATGTGAACAAGGGATTTTATGTGTTTTCCATTTTCCACAAGTACAATAATGTTGTCTTTGACTCACAACATATTCTTTTTCTCCACTTCCAATTTTATATCTTGTAAAAACACTGGCTGTAAGTTCGCATCTATCATATATCTGCACTCTATGATGTATTGTTTTATCATCCCAATTTGCGAACATCAACTTGACAACTTCTGTAAATTCTTCAAAATGTTGATCTTCTTCTTTTGCATTAGCCCAACGTGTTTCAAAATACTTCACACATCGTAAGAAGGTAGCTTTCACTATGGATGTTATTGGAAGACGACATATACCTTTAAGAACTCCATTAAAACCTTCTACCTGATTGGTTGTTAGAGTTCCGTGTCTATAAAGTAAAGAATCGGAAAACAAAAGATTTAGATGAATCAAACACAATATAAATACATTAAATATGTTACATGGCACCGTCATCATAAGACAATGTCAATTTCTCCTTTTCATTTTAAGGAGCCAACAATATGCTTCATTATCAATATTTCGAATAGTTTCCATAACTTTTTCAAACTTCCTCTTCTCGGTTGCCTTACAAGCACTTCAAAACAAACTGTTTAAATAAGAATTCTTAAAACGATCGGTGAAATTCACTGATAAGTGTCTTAGACAAAACCGATGGCATCCATAAGGAGGATTGAATGCATTAATATGTTCCACCGTTGACAATAAACCACGGTCCCTATCAGATATGATACATGTAAATCTTTTACCTTGAACTATATGAGTCGCAATATGTTCCAAGAACCATCGCTAAGATTCAAAACTTTCTTCATCAATAAGTGCAAATGCAAGTGGTACTAACTTACCCCCTGGGTCTAATGTAACTGCTATCATTAGTTTGTGTCTGAACTTAGTGTACAAATGTGTAGCATCCACACTAATAACAGGTCTACAATGTTGGTATGCCTCAATACACGGTTAAAAGCCCAAAAAACAAACGTTAACATTTTTATTCTAGAACCATCATCAATATGTCTCCACTCAACAATGGATCTAAGATTAGATCGTTGTACATCACGTAAGTAGTAAGACAATTGTTTTACAAATTCCTCCCATTTGCCATAAATTTTATAAAGTGCAATCTTTCATCCATTATAAGCAATTGTATATGTGATATAAAATCCATATTTGTTCTTAATCAATACTATGATGGCACTTGATTTAATAATAGGGTCATTGCGGATAAAATCTAGTATATTCCGAGCCACAACATCACTACCGAGATTCCTATGATTAGTAGTTGTGTTACTACTAATGAAGCAAGTATGGGGAAAATTATACATTGTAATTTCCCATGCATTTCTCCTCCGCATAAATACACATCTGAGCCCCCAGTTGCATGGAATTTTATTCTGAGCTTGTTTGCAACAAACTTGCCATAATGTTTTTGAAATACGATACACATTAAACTCTCTCTTAACAACATTGATTGAATAGCTTTTCACAGCAGCTATGATGTATTCTTCATCCTCAAAAAACATATTCTCTGCTAACTTACCATTTCTTTCATCATAACATGACACTGAAGCAGGAATTCCCATGGAATCACGACATATTGAAGGCCCGATTAAAGTATAAAATGNTTATGACAGCTGGCCCCCTGGTTCGGTCCAAACGGTTACAAACCCACGCGTTCCACGCTTCGGGCCTCCACACGTTTACCACGCCTCGGGCCAGATCACGCAGACCACGCTTCGGTCCCGGCCACGTTTTACATCGCGCGACAACAACTTCTAACAAACCTGTCAGAGGCAGTTACAGAGCGTGGATTACACACTCCCTCAATTCTATAAATGCAGAGTACAACGACGGAAAAAGCAGGATCTTCTGGAAGCATAAGAACAGACCGTTACCCTGCCGGAGCTCTTATTGTTTTCTTATACCCTGTTATCTTCTTAAAGCATTTGTTGTATTATGTACTGAATCATTCGATTAGTGAACAGACTAAGAGCTTATCTCGCTCTTAGTTCTTAGTCAAGTGGTTTTTTCCTCAATTCTTGGGGTTTCCACTATAAATCGTCTTGCCTCGCTGTTATTTACATTTTTTAGATCGTCTTCCCACCAAAAATAAATCATAACCGAGTTCGTTTGTTGACGAACCGGATGACTGTTGGTACCCCTAAAAATGGACTATAACACTATGCTTGTCAAATGTACAAAGTATGAAGAATAATTTTATCAAAAATCAAAATTCACAAGCTAGTATTACCTTATTAAAACTTTAAAATTAAATATTAGCTAATAAAAATTGAATATTGAAGTTAGACAAATCAATCTAAAATGAAATGAAATTATTAATCTAATGATTTGTTGACATTAGAAAGAGAAGTTAAAGATGAATTTCTATGTTCACACACGAGTTCATATTTGTGAATTTGTTCAAGTATAATCATTTTCATTGGAAATCATCCTAAAATGATAACAATAAACTTATAATTGGAGAACTCTATCCTCTTAATTGTATCTTGTTTTGATTTCATATTTTTCAAGTTGTATATTTATTGATCATAGAAGAATATTACACTTTGATAGTGTCATAGAACGTATACATATTTTTGCACAATCTCATTAAATTATTGTATTCTTATTCACATTTATCGATTCAATTATTATTACAATATCACGCTTCCCAAACATAAAAAATTAATTTGTTAAAATTACTAAATTTTTGAAACCAATCTATATTAAATGTAACATTTTATATGGGTGAGTTTTTTAGATAGCAGTGTAACTTGTTAAAACGTAAAAAATAACATTAATTTTCGATTGATTTTGTTTTTGTCATGAATTAATTTTGTTTTAGAAATATAGCACTGATTTGCAGTCTGACACGACCAGCTTTTTTCGTAGCTCGGTTTCTATAATTATAGAAACTGAGTTACCAATTTTTTTATATCGAAAATGCATTAAAAACAACAATTAAAAAAAAATGGTAGCTCGGTTTCTATAATTATAGAAATCGAGCTACGAAAGTGTCAGACTGCAAATCAGTGCTATGTTTCTAAAACAAAATTAATTCATGACAAAAACAAAATCAATCAAAAATGAATGCTATTTTTTAACAACATAAAAAAATATCATGTTATCTACGACAAAAAAACTCCATTTTATATACTCCTCTCCTACTGGCAGTAATAATTGATTAGACGCAGCGCCGACATGGGAGACTGACAGGGGACCCACAGTGATTGTGTCGGCGGACGAAGGTGACGTGGTCCCATACATATAGTATGCTAACGTGGCGAGTGTTGAGGGTTCACGTAAATCCCAATGCTCTTGTTCTTAAAATAATATGGGTTCTCGAGCTTCCATGATTCAGATAATGGTTTAAATAAGGTTGACCCAATTGCATCTGATTTTAAACATAAAATAATATAATATTCAAAGTATATAAGGAGAATTTGCAAAATAGCTTCCAGCTAAATCTTTCTTTGCTAAATAGCTTGTATTGTAAAAACATTAGTTAAATATTTTTCTTTTGTTCCAGATTTGCTAACTAACTTATTTTTAATTAAAATAAATCAAATAATTTATATATTATATATATATTAAATTAAAATATAATATATTAAACAATCTTTTGTATCGGTACGGAATATTGTATCGATCTGAAATTTTCGTACCGGTCCTGACTTGGAAAAACCCGGATTCCATCCCGGAAACCCGATACCGCTCCAAATACCGGTGCCGCTCGGTTTTCGTCATACCGGCCGGTATGAAAACATTGATATGAAGATCGAATTGACTTTAACGAGTTTGAATTCTAAATATTTACCTTGTAAAAATAATTAAATTCGTTTAATAAATCGTAAGAATTTGCTAAAATAATATAAATTAATATATGAAAATATTGACAAAATATTATATCGGGCGACACGTAAAATTTATTTTACGAAACTTTGACATACGCCCAATATATCGGTCATACGCCCAATATGAAATTTATTTTCATACCGACCAATATATCGGTCATACGTCCTGAAACCAGAACATATGTTTTCATATTGATCGATATGTGAAATTACGATATGAAAATACCGACTAATATCCGGCACTATAATTCGAAACCGTCATGTATTTCACATATCGATCAATATGAAAACATATGTTCCAATTTGTATAGTATGATCGATATATTGGTCGATACCTGATATTTCACGTGTCGCCCTATATAATATTTTATCAATATTTTCATATCGTAATTTAATTTATATTAGCAAATTCTTACGATTTATTAAACGAATTTAATTATTTTTACAACGTAAATATTTAGAATTCAAACTCATTAAAGTCAATTCGATCTTAATATCAATGTTTTCATACAAGCCGGTATAACGAAAACCGAGCGGCAGCGGTATTTGGAGCGATATCGGGTTTCCGGGATGGAATCCGGGTTTTTCCAAGTCAGGACTGGTACGAAAATTTCGGATCGGTACAAAATTCTGAACCGGTACAAAAGATTGTTTAATATATTATAATTTAATTTAATATATATTTTAAATATATATATATATATATATATATAATATAAATTATTTGATTTAATTTAATTAAAAATAAGTTAGTTAGCAAATCTCGAACAAAAAAAAACTATTTAACCAAGGTTTTTGCAATACATGCTATTTAGCAAAGGAAGGTTTGGCAGGAAGTTATTTTGCAAATTTCCCCAAAGTATATCTAATATTCTTACTATTTTATTCCCAAAATACTTTGTATAAAATATATTGAGTTTTCAACTTATTTTTTTAAAAAAATCAAAATGTTAAGCCTGGGTTAATATTGATAAGAGCACTTTATTTTAAAAAATTATTTTCAACCTATTTTTAATATGAACCAGTTGAACCTGATTTTTCAACCTCTAATTCATTTTTTACAAAGCCATATTTTTTTACGGAAAATACCGACAACCAAACTAATTCCCAATTCAATTAGTCTTAATTTATAGATCTTGAGGTTGAACAATGTTCTGTGGTATATTTTTAGGGGTATCAATATTCCTCAAATTATAGAACAATGGAGGTCTTGAAAAAGGACTTGATTTTTATATTTTTCTAGTTCTTGAGACAACTTAAGTTATAAAACACATCGAAGACAATCAAGTTTTTACGTGAAACCCCTAAAAAAATAAAAAACCTTCATGTAAGGAGAAAAGAACAATATAAGATCATTTATCACATGCAATTTCGGGTAAAAGGTCTTGATTATCGTACAAAACTTCTTGAAATAAGGCAACAACTCAAATATCATTGGACCTAGTTTATCGACTCTTTAGTGTAATACAAAAGTCGATATATTATCAATATATTCATAACATATGACATATATGTTGAAATTTTCTAAGTATGGAAATCGGTTATTGATGTCATACTCGATCATTTGATTATCCCCGTCGACAATGTCGTAGATCCCAATAACTCATGCTCTAAATGTTGAAAATATCTCAGATCGGTTGTGGAAATACAAAACTCATAGTTTATAATGAGAATAATGTCACAAGTAATTGACTTGATCGAAGTCTTTTCAATGTGATTCATTTTTCTTATAGAGTGAGTTACACCGATACTCTCCCGATCCATTGAATATTGAATTTCTATACTATCGACCCCATTGGTTGCTCTCTTAGAGAGACAACTGAATTAGTCGACGACACTACTATAAAATTATAGAGTATGATTGAAATTAAAATAAGAGTGTACATATATATGTATAAGACAAGAAGATCACATTGCAAAAAACTTGATCAAATCATTTAATGTAATACTCATTATCTCTTTTAAAACGATCCAAATTTCATCTAAAATCTAATATGAGACAATTTGATATTTCAACAAGTACCAAAATGTCTAACTCTCAACAAAACATGTACATTCATGCGTTAACAAAATCATATCATTTCACAATCGTTTCAATCAGCGGATACAATGCTAATTTGAGATCATTACTAAATGATATGAAGCAATTTTTCTACTTTTTACCAAACTCTTATTCTGTTTTTTATTAATTTTAAAAATATATTTAAATTTTTAAAATATCATATAAATTTAAGGAATTTTAGTCAAGTATTATTTGAATTCTCTATATAGTATATGATCCGTTATTTATGCACTTAAATGTAACTACCTTGTACCTTCTCTACTTAATCACTTAACCTAATTCTTGAACATTAAACATATTGTAGTTAGGGCATAATTTATCCACGATATTTATTAGAAGAATAAATTTAACTTTGGAAACTCATGAGTTGGTAGAATAAACTAAGGACAACCAAATTATTGAGAATCGTGTAACTGTTGGTATCATCTAAAAATGAATAAGAACATTACTAACCTATGAATTATAATATATAATTGTATCATATATTTGGTTCAGTATACTTATTATAAAAGACTATATTAATTGTCAATAAACATTTAATACTTCTTGGGATACTAATTTTAACGAAGAGTATGACTATTTAATTGTAAATTAACTATTTACCATTATATGCACATGTGATCGTTTATGTTTATTTTAAATATTGATATTGTCTAAACTCGAAATATGACGCCTATTAATTTTGATTTTCCCATGTTAAAAGTAATATATATATATATATAATATAAATAAGAAATAATATCAAATTTGACCAGACAAACACAACAACTTGCAAAAAGCAGAAAGCGTCGTATCCATTTTTTCACGTTATGGGCCACCGACGAGTTGGGCCCATCGTCAGGCCTAACAAACAACACATGCACATGGCCTGCCACGTGCATCATTAAATGTCACGCCACGCACCCCCACCCCCAAGTTTGGACATGGACAAACTTAAATCATAAGAAAAGTAAGTTTTGATACCTCAAATTATTAAAGTGTTGATAATTTTGATATATAAGTATAGAAGTTCAGGATTCAATCGGTCTAATGAGTGCTAGTTAGTTCAATTTATAAAAGAAATGAATCACATTAAAAAAAGTTTGAGCTAAACCAATTATTCATTATATCACTTCTATTATAAATTAAAATATTTTTGTTTCTATAACCGATGTAAGACAGTATTTCAACATTAATCACCAAATTATAAAATTTTTAATTGATCATTTAAATTTACAACATTTGGCAATCGACCCTCAAAATTTTATTTTTTTCGATAATTTTAATTGCCAAAATTGAAAATTTGAATAATATGAGTATAAGTTTTGCTATCTTTATACTTTTGCAATATTTTTAAAAAAACATTTAAATTAGTTTATTCGTTACATTCGACTTCTTTTTTTTCAGAAATTTAAAAACTTAAAATACCGAAAATGAAATTTATCCAATAAAAAACACATAATATAAAGAATTTGTAATAACAAGTGTAAACTGGCGAAGAATTTTGGTGGGGGCCAGCCTAAACTTATCTACAAGCAACATCCTTGTATGTGTATCATCATCCACTTTATAAAGAGCTCTATGATTGGAACTTGGAAGTAGGTGTACATATAAAATTGATACACTAATTAATTTTGTAATATTCAATGATAATTTTAATAAGGTTTCTTTTTCTATACTTGTGTTGAAGTTACACACTATTAGGGATGTTATGTGATTCGATTATTTCATGTTTAAAATGTGTTCGATTCGTATATGATCGCATCAGTTTGAATGAATATAAATATGAATTTTTTTTGAACATTTTTTATTATTTTCGTGAATAAATATAAACGTTCTTGACCAAATATATTATTTTATTTATATTAATATAAATATATTAGTAAATATTAGAATTAAAAAAATTCTAATATATCATATTTCATATTATCCTATTTTTATAGGTATTATAATGTTTTTCAATTTCATTTCAATATTATTTTAGTTTTTAATCTAAAAAATCAAATTTAATATATTGAATTTCAATATAGCAATATAACAAATTTGGTTATTAGTGGTGTTAGTATTCCTCAATGTTTTAATAATATGCTTCATAAGACATATCGCTTTGATGATTTAAAATATATTATTTTACGATGGGACACAATATATTACGTTATCTCGGTGTAACTCGGAATGAAAACATTGTGTGCAAAATATCAGGAAGCGGGATGGGTCCTTCCGGGACACGGAAAATACACAAATTATCCCGGGAAATGCTGATTAAGAGAATGTTTGAGAAATGTGTCGGGTCACCCCGGACACGAGATACTTACGAAATACCCTAGGCGATACCAAATTAAAGTTTGGTACAAAAGTAATTTAATTTGATACAAAATTAAAGTTTGGCAAATTCATTTCTAAAAATTACACGAAATTAATGTTTGGTACTCGAATTTGCAAAAACTTTGAAACTATGAGAACAAAAAATGCTTAATTCTAATCTAACGATGTTGAAATTAGATCCGATCAATTTCGACAAAATTCACAAACTTTGGGGATTCAATTATACATTGTATGTATGGTTGTTATGCGATTCAAATAGTTCGTGTTCGAAATGTGTTCGACTTGTATATGATAGTGTTGGTTCATTCAAATATAAATATGAACTTTGTTCGAATATTTTTTTATATTCGTTTATAATTTAAACGAAATGAGCATTTTTGTGAATAGTTATATTATTAAATATTAGAATTAAAAAAAACTCAAATCTATCATATTTCACATTATCTCTCAATATTTTCTTAGTTTTTTATAATTATTATAATGTTTTTTCTTATTTTTTTTAATATTAAATTATATTCTTTTAATTTTTAATCTTAAAATCAATTTTATTATATTGAATTTCTATATTAAATTCAAACAAATTTAAATAGATCCAAAAAAGTGATTTTGGATCTTCTTAATGTGTTGTCTCGTATGTTTTATATTCACGTTACTCTTAGAAGAAAATAAGTTTCATGGAAAAATATGAAGAGACTATTTTTTTTTGTATATGAACTTCATTATTTCTTTTATTTTTGTTAATATTATTTTATTTAAAAATTTAAATCGAATAAATAAATTGATATTTACAAAAATAGTCGGATTTACAACATGTTGAACAAATTATTTAAACGAACGTGAACATTCATATAGGTATTCCTTAACCAATTTGAAGATTACTTTGAAATATGGAAATCAAAATTATCAAAATTTTGAGAATGCAGCACCGACTCGATTCGACTAAGCAAGAATGTAAGAGTCGCTTTTTCGACTCACCTCGAATTATTAAATAAAAGCAAAATATAAAAATAATTGTTAGAAGTTGTTGAAGATGGTATAAAATTCAAGTTTAAAACTACATATATTTATCAATTTATTATATAAGAAGATTTAACTTATGAAAAATAAATATAACTCGTCGAATCTACCATTTCCTAAAAAACAACAACTTTCCGGTCCATCATCTCATGGATTGATAATTTACAAGTATATTGATTATATAATAAAGTCGTTAAAACATGTAAGTTACATTTTCGACGAAGAAAAAAATCAAATTAAGGAATAAATTAAACGACGTTATTTTATACCAAATATCAAATGTCAGAGCGAGTATGAGATCCGATTTTATCCGATACGGGTAAATGTGAAAAATTAAAAAGTTGATGCCAAATAAACTTTTGAAACTATAAATGCAAAATAAAGTATATGACCAAATTCGCTAAATTAAATCATATTTTATTTAGTTCAATGATATTACCTTTCTTCCTTGATTGATATGGTGATACAAATTTTCATTATAATTTTTTGTACAAATTTTCACAAATAATGACCAAATTCATAAACCTAGAGACTTTATGGATATCATTTTGCATGATATTTATGAGATTTTATTGTTAATTCTCCTCACTAGGGTAATTAGGCTGGATTGTCGGCCCATCAGATATTACATTGGCGAATAGGAACTAGGAATGATTGGTTGGCTGGTTTTACAATAAAAAATATTTTATAATTTATTTAATTCTATTATTTTTTAAAATATATTTTAATAATTTAGTATTTGTTTTAAAATTAGATACATTCAACAATGATTCAATATTTCGGTTCAACAAACGAATTGTATTTGAGAATCCGACATTAACTTGATTTATAATACGTAGAATTTTGCTTTTATTTTCAATAAAATTTTGAAATTTATGTTTAACTTTTTCAAATGACATTATTATTTTAAGTTAATTACTTCGTGAATAAGACATGAAACAGACACGCAAAACAATAATTGAGTTATGTATTTGATATATGTAATAGAGGAAAAACATTAGTATTTTGTAACAAAATAGTAGCAAATGTAGTATTACGATAAACAATATTATAGATTCTAATTAAACAAATACGGACGGCACCACTGTGTTATTGCCAGTATAAATCAGCAGCAACAAAATATAGACACCTTTGTATGAGTAGGAGTCGAATAAAAGCTTTCGTTAAAGTAATACAAAAACGAATAATGAAAACATCGAATTTTATAGGTGAAAAATATTTTTTTAAAATAAAAGATAAAAATCACCTGGCCTTAGCATTGAAATTCACAATAAACATTAAGTTTAAAATTTTACAGCAAATGAACAAAATTCAGAAACAGAAAGAAAAATGATCATATATGCCCAATTTCCAATCTCGGAAGGATATGATTTAATTTATATATATATATATATGCAATCCAACCCAATTAAATGTCTAATAGCCCCTGTATTTTTTAATAATTATTTTTAAAATTAAAATATAATTTTATTTATTTTTAGAATTATTCTGAGCTCATGCCTAATCCGCTTTTGTGGCATTAAAAGGATTTAAAATATTAAAGTTTGGCGCCCGTCTGTCTTCAAAGTTGGTGATGAATTAATTATTATAATTAGATTTAAATAATAAATGCGATTTTAAACATCAGAAGTATCTTTCAAATTATTAGCCTTCTTTCAACCATGGAAATCATACCGGTGGTATACCGTCCGGTATACCGGTCATACCACTAAATATCGGTCATGACCGGTACACCGATATTTCGATATATCGTCGGTATACCAATGATATATCGTAAAAAACACTCGTACCGGTCGGGACCGGTACAAGCGGTACCAACCGGTACGACTTCCTTGCTTTCAAGACAATTCAAATCTGTAGACTGTATGCTGCTTTTACTTTCCAAGTCATATTAAAATCAAAATATCATCTGTATGGCTTTCTGCTGCTTTAGATAAAAAATTATAATTCAAACTAATATTTTTTTATATCTAACACTAAAACATTATCAAATCCATTTTTATTATAATATACTATATTTTTATTCAATTATTTTATATTTATTAATATTATTAGTTCATTATTAAATTATGAACTAATTAAAAATTTTTATTTTTTGGAATATTTCCAATTTGAGTAATTAAAAATTATGTAACAAAAATTACAATATTTTGGATGTATAGTTTCTAAAAAATAAATGAATAATTAAATTTCTAAGAAAAATTTACAAGGAAAAAAGTTAACCAAAAGTAGAGCACGTTGATGTAGAAGGATCGAATATCGCAGGCACCAAATACCGTCGTCCTTCAATGCCGTTAGCGTTATAGCTTGCACCAGTCGTAAGATCAACCAGAAGCTCGCCGGCGTAACCAGGATACGCGCCTTTACCGTAAATCCCTGGGCAGGCACTCGACGCTTCAAGCGGTGCAGTAGCGGGGCCTTGATAGAACCCATTTCCAAACGGGTTAGTCGCCGTACCAGCCAGAAGTGAAGCTAAACTGATAATCATTCCGTCTAATCCAACGTCGTTGTTGGGCGCAACAAGCGGCTGATTTTGTGGACCATAGACTGGCTTGTGAAATGGCCAAGCACAATAACCAGGACATTGGGTCTCAGAATTCCCAACCCAAATGTAAGCGAACTTAAAATTCTTCCCTTTCATAAGGGCACTCTTCGATCCGTGGGTACCGCAGCGATTGACGCAGAATCCGTCGACGGTGACGTCTGATGCCGTGAGAACAACGTTGATTGCGTTCTTATGGTCGCCCATGGAGGCCAATTGAACAATTTTCTTCTCAGAGAGAGATTTCCCGATAGAGTAATCCTCGACCAGGATTTGCTTCCCAAGATATAGCGATAACCAAGAGGGATTTTTAGGATCGACGAGACTGTAGTACTTTTCTACAGACTTCCACCACTCCGCGACACTAGGCTGCTTTACCGGAGCGGAAGGAGTTTGTGACGATGAGACCGAGGCTACAAAATCTGAGATAATCGCTCTCTGGGCAGCAGTGAACTCACCGTACCAGATCAGATTTACAGCAATATTTCCACTAAGGAGTGCTCCTTTATGGTATTTCAGTAGCTGGTTTTGCTCATCTTCCTCCGGCGAGGCATTTAGAACCCTCGAAGCAAAACCTTGATTCAATACAACACAAAAAAGCATCACAACTAAAGAAGCATTTGCAGCAGCCATTGATTGTTACGAGAAAGTGAGAAAAGAAAGGCAAGAGTGATATAGAAACGAGAACAAGGGTATATATATATATATGGAGCTTGCTAAAAAGAGAGGGAAAGTAAGATAAAAAAAGAGTTACAGCTTGCGGATTACAGGCTGCTTACAGCTATGGCTTCTAGGCTTTGAGTAGCAGCAGGCTGGCATAATTGGATAATGAAGGGGGGTATTTATGTAAATTTATTGGGTGAAGAAAGGAAGATAGCCGTTGGGAGAAGAGGACAGGCTGGAAATAGTTCACTTCCAGTTGTCCCTGTCGGCGAAGAATGGAATCATCTGCTTTTATATAATTTCCCTATAGCCTACTTTGAATTGGCATACAACAAAAAATTCAAGCAGGAGTTGTATTCGGTGGGGAGGGTAACTCGCATTAAAAATTAAAATAAATTTACAAATTTATATAAATTTAAACTTTATGAGAAGTTTCATCAAAATTGTTCTAGTCTAAAAGACATGGGTATCAACACTTAATAGATCCGAGATTATCGGAACATATTTTACGATTTATTTAAATTGAAGGAACGATAATCGAAATACAAATATAGAAATAAACAATCGATTTAACGTGGAAAAATCCCTCAGCAAGGGGAAAAACAACACGACCAAGAGTAAGAATCTCTTAACCAAATGCATTAATAAAACAATGAAAGTTACAACGAAATAGTAGGCTGAGAAAATGACTAAGGGAAACATCGAGAGCCAAAATACAAAAAGTAATGGTTGCACGCGTGAAAAATGGTTCTCATGAGTTAGCCACTTCATCTTGCATTTATAGAGGATAATCGTACTTGGAAAACACTCTATAACAGCATCTGACAACGTCGCTTTTCCCTGACAGAAAATGTGAGTGTGCCAGCTATTCGATGTAACCGTTTTGGTCCTGCCGATTATATGGCCTTCGGGTTCCCTTAGTTACGTGGACTTATGGGTCTCATTATCCTAAAATGAGCTGGATCGTCATCAAGTATTGGATTCTGAGACTCGTAAGTTTGTTTCTTGTTACATGGATCATCACAAAACGTCTTAGGTTTCCGTCAATTCAAGATATTGAGTTCCGAAGCTCTCATAGAAAATATTGGGCACTATCACAAAGTCATTAGTTCCCTCCGAAAAGAGAAGTAAACTTGATTGCCATAGGATCAGGTACGTCAGTAGACCACAGTTCATACATCAAGATTGGCCTAAGTGAAGAAGTAGGCTGATTGGATGAACTTGAGATGTAAGTCCGATTGAATAAGGCCCAATCAGACCAGGCCGATAGGGAAGTCATGATTGTAGAGAACATTAATGATGGATCCATCCGAGGACATTGGTTCGGTCCTCGCCACATCCAATCGATTTTGCCAAATAGATATTGAGTAAGACGTGCAGAAGTAACGGTATTTTTGGTAGGTGTACTTCTTAAGGGAACTTTATCATTTTAAGGAGATCTTGTAACGGAATTGAGGTAAGATAATGAAGGAGAGTTAGACAACCCACCTCTATATAAAAGAGAAGGATTTGGAGATTAAAGAAGACTCTTTTTCGAATCAACTTAGCCGATTGTCCATCTACTTTCTCGTTATTGTTATTCTCCTTATTCGTTCTTAATGTTCACCTCGCTGTTGCATTGTAGCCATGTTCCATTGATTCATTTATTGAATTAGTCGCAGATGATTCTCTCTCGACACTGTAATTTTTTCATTTTTCTTTTAGGTTTTCCACGTTAAATTGACGTGTTCTTTTCATTATTTACTCTTTTAAAGTTGTCTAAAAAAATAACAAATTTAAAAATAGTTCTTGCTTATTAATTGTGATTGGTACCACTAAAGGGAGGGTTTCTTCCTCAATTATTCCAAATTTTATTTTCTATTTCCAAACTAACACATTTTTTAGTTCTTTACTCAAACTAACACAATTGTCCTCATATACAAGGTCGTATTACTAGTTTTCAATTTTATACATAAACCTTGAATTAATAAAATGTTTTGAGGTCTTGTTTGTTGGGAATTCAAATTTGATTTGAGTTTGACTCGTTTCGGTAAAAAAATGAGATCAGACCATGATAGTCATACCAGTGGTATATCGTCTGGTATAGCGATGATACCGGTAAATATTGATCATGAACGGTACACCTATATTCAGATATATCATCAAAATATCAATGGTATATCAAAAAATCGCTCGTATCTGTCATAACCTATATAATTTCCTTAGATCAAATTCAAAACTTAACCAATCGACTCGAGTAATTTGTGGGTATAATTTTTTCTTTGTTTAACATGCAACCTGTTAAACAAGTGACGAATGTGTTAGTTTGGGTAATAAATTAAAAAATGTGTTAGTTTGAGAAGAAAAAATAAGATTTGGGTTAATTGGGGAATAAACACGAACCATGACAAGTTAATATATTTATTGGATATTCATTGGAAACCAAAGACTATAGAATATTTGATCCCACATCAAATGAAGTGAGTATTTTCAGAATTTTTTTGTTTGAAGATGATGATTTCTTGAATTGGAAAAATGCATTCTACATTCCAAAGTTAAAAGGGAAAATTATGATGGACATAAGTGAACCTCAAGTAACAATACCACAGGATGAAAATTTGTTGGAAGTCACACAATATGAAACTTTAAACACCTTTAATGATCAACATCTATTAAGTGAGTCTCCTCAAAAGAAACCAAATCAAGTATTAGAGGAGGAAGAACTGAGCAGTGTATTTAAATCTAGTCCAGTTCGTCTAGATTGGAAAGTTAGCCCTTCACCCGGCCCATTGGATAGACAGGTTGATGGGTCTAAATTTTTAAAAAAATTAAAAATATATTCTTTAATCAAAATAAATAAATTTAATAATATTTTCAACACCAATTCGATAACGGTTTGATAATAATTCGACAACGGTTCGATGATCGGTTAAAATTTTCGGTTCATGGACCGAATCGTATTTAAGAACAATGGAACCAAGGAATATAATCGAAGCACTCACAATAACTTACTGGAACAACAATTATTTAAAATCACAAAACCGGGATATCAGTAAATAGACCTGTAAATGGAAATATTGTAGGATTTAAGTGGATATTCAAATTAACCACAAAACCAAATGGCGTTTTGCATTCGTGAAATTGGCGACTTGTATCCCTAACATCCGTGCTGTAAAAGTCGTTATGTTCAGATTTTGTAAAGGAACGTGGGGATAATGTCTTCTTCTAAGACCGCATGTGCCTTGATGTGGTGTATAAGGCTCTTATTCGATCTGAACTAATCGAACGCGTTTTGTTCATATTCGTTCATATTTTTACTCGAACGTGTTCATATTTTATTCGAACGTGAAAATATGTTCGACCATTGTTCAAATTATTAAGTAGATGTTCATGTTCGTTCAAATAGTTTGTTCAAATATTGTTCGAACATATTTGTTCAAATAGAGGAGGAAGAACTGAGTAGTGTATTTAAATCTAGTCCAGTTCGTACAGATTGGACATTTAGCCCTTCACCCGGTCTATTGGGTCGACAGGTTGATGGGTCTAAATTTAAAAAAAAATAAAAATATTTTTTTTAATAAAAATAAATAAATTTAATAATATTTTCAACACCAATTCGATAACGGTTTGATAATAATTCGACAACGGTTCGATGATCAGTTAAAATTTTCGGTTCATGGACCGAATCGTATTTAAGAACAATGGAACCAAGGAATATAATCGAAGCACTCACAATAACTTACTGGAACAACAATTATTTAAAATCACAAAACCGGGATATCAGTAAATAGACCTGTAAATGGAAATATTGTAGGATTTAAGTGGATATTCAAATTAACCACAAAACCAAATGGCATTTTGCATTCGTGAAATTGGCGACTTGTATCCCTAACATCCGTGCTGTAAAAGTCGTTATGTTCAGATTTTGTAAAGGAACGTGGGGATAATGTCTTCTTCTAAGACCGCATGTGCCTTGATGTGGTGTATAAGGCTCTTATTCGATCTGAACTAATCGAACGCGTTTTGTTCATGTTCGTTCATATTTTTACTCGAATGTGTTCGTATTTATATTCGTTCATATTTTATTCGAACGTGAAAATATGTTCGACCATTGTTCAAATTATTAAGTAGATATTCATGTTCGTTCAAATAGTTTGTTCGAATATTGTTCGAACATATTTGTACTATTTGTGCAAACTTCACCAAAAAAATTCAAATTTTGTTGTTTAATAAACAAAATCACAAAAAAATGTATGAAGAAATAATCAAAGAATTATATTTCACAAAATAAATAATAAGATTATCTCAGTAACAACATAAAAAAGTTTTGTAAATATTTTTAAACTTAAATACTATAATAATATATAAGTATAAAAATTAATTTAAATAATATATTTGTTAACGGACGTTCGAATTTGTTCATGAAAATGTTCGTGTTCGTTCAAATTATAAACGAACAAAAAATAATGTTCGAACAATATTCATATTTTTATTCGAACGAGCGAATACGATCATATATTAGCCTAACATATATTGTTCACGAACTGTTTAGATCGTGTAACAGCCCTAGTGGTGTATATCTCGTTCGGGCATGGTATGTGCCTTGCACCAAATGGGATATTATTTGCTTTCCTTGCCATTGAAACATAAGTTGAAAGTTACCGGTTTATATACCCCATTCTCATATCATGGTTGTGGTGACGTGGTGTCAATGAAACAAAAATTAATCTAAAAATATATGTAGAAAAATATTATTATGGAGAAAAAGAAAGGTGCAAAAAATAGAAGAACAATAATAGAGAAAAATTAATTGTGTATTTATTAACAAAATTAATAGTATGGCCAGGGTTTGAACTTTAAGGACGTGGAAATAGGTTTGAAGAAGAAAATAATTGGAAGTTCGGATTTCTTTAAATGAATTATGAAAAACATTACCATAATTATTTTAAATGACTATAATTGTGGATGATGCCAATCTAACCCGTCAGTATGGATCAACCCTATTCTAAAATATGTAACGAGATGGGTTCATGAAATGAACCTGTGGCCCGTAGCGGGTCAACCCGATGTGGGCCACGAGTTGCAATGAGTTGAAAAAATATTGATCTGTTTGGTTCTTACACGAGTTTGACTCGATCCTAAATAAAATAATTATTATAATTTTGATTTAAAAATTATAGAACTCATGAGTTAACTTAAGTAGATTTGTAAATAAACTGAAGTTATGTGTTATTGTATGGTTCAAATTTGACTCGAAATGTTCGATTCGGGTTTAAAAGTAAAAAATTATAATTCGAGATTTATTTTGATTGAGATTCTAAGTCGACTCCAGTTTGAATTTAATATTTAGTTAATTTAAAATACTACATAAGAGTATTCTCTTAAACCGACTTAGATATGTTATTTAAAATTTTTGATGTTCGATGTTCGTTACTTCTATTTGTTAGGAATTCGAACTCAGTTCGGTTCACAAAAATTGATATCGAACTCGAGTATTGACCGGATTAACTATATTCAAGAGATTTACAAACCGATTGAATTTGTCAACAACCCTTAACCCATTTTCATCAACCCGTAGGTTGGGTTTGGCCAATGCTCAAACCCGATAGATCGATCTATTAACGGATTGAAATTTAATATCAATCCGTTTGACCAACCCGTATAGGTCGTTGGGTTTATTGGGTTGAACTCGCAACCTGTCCGAACTAGCCCATGGCCATATCGAGTTCTAACCAAGTCATGAAGACAAGGACGGAGTTGACTGGGCTTTAGTGATCAGAAAAAGACGTGGTGCATAAAGACTACCGCATTACCAAACAAACATAATATAAAGCTCGTCATTTTTCATTTCGTAATTCTTTGAGGTAAAAAATAAAAAAAAAACAGAAAATATGTCTATCATAATCGACATATTTGGAATCGCGTTTGAGAAATAGCGATGAGGTGAAATAAATGCACTGTGCTATGAGGTGAACGTTATATAAGTGATCGTGATTTAAAAAAACTGTTTTTGAAACAACGGTACAATGATCGTGATTTCATAAAATGATTTTTTGTCAATATTTTTAATTAATTGTGTATAACTTAAAAATTATGTTTCATATTATTTTATAATAAATTCGTTATTTTAAAAACTATATGTTTAAATTGTTATATATATTTTTATAGTTTGAACCAACGTTTTAATCTCGGACGAAATTTTTCGGTCATCTCGGACGAAATTTCGTCCGAGATGACCGAAATTTCGTTTCTACCGGTGTTCACTGAGATAACCGAAATTCCAATATATTGGCGGTATATCTGGTGTATTGGCGGTATATCCGGTATATCGACGGTATACCGGTGTACCGGCCAAGACCGGTACAAGACCGGTAAGCCGGTATTCAAACATTGGTTTGAACATGTAATTGCTAAAATATAAGAAATTATTGTTCAAAAGTATAAAAAACAAAATATTTAAAATTAATTTATCAATGATAAAATTAACATTTCACATGTACGTTCTGGTGGCTTAATCCAACTGTGAATTCACCTTAGTTTTATGCGGACGCATGAACATAGTTATTAATGATGTTTAGTTAATATGAAATATAACTACGGCCGATTGACCGCACCGAGTGATGCACTGTCCTTCCAAACAACACCAATATATTTTGATCATCACCATTGAGACATAATTTATACCAAATCTTAAACTATGTAATCCACATTATAATTGACTTAATACTTTAATTATTTTATAAACCAAATCTTTTTTGTCAAAGATGTTAATATATATTTAAATCTGAGTTATCACGAACACGCCAACTTCAACGTATTTTTAAGTGTATATTAGCTAAGCCTACTAGACATAGAATGGAGTCATTTGTTATTATATCAATGGTTGCATAACACATGGTTAGATTCATCGCTATTTTTAATTAAAATTATATTTATAAAATGAAAATTAAACAACCTAAATTCACATTGATAAGATTATAGTTGTATATCTACCAAGTTTTTCATACCGGCCGGATAATACCGGTATTCTTTTCGATGTCATCCGATATCGAGTTTTATGGTCGGATTCTGGGTTTATTCATGCTATAAAATAATTAAATATCAATTTTATTTTTTAATATATATAAATAAAATAAAATTTGATACCGATTGGTATACCATCCGTATCGATACGAAATTTTTAACTGATATAAAAACATTGATATTTACACGTATTTTGTTTGGATATGTTTCAGTTTAATGTTTTTGTGTGTTTCAATTATATTTAAAAATGTAAGGGTTTTTTATTATTTTAATAATTTGGGATTTTTCGAAAACAAGACTAATATTATGAGAACTTTATATTTACTGTAAATAATATATATATTACTAATATTTCAATTAATGATTTATTGATCATTTTGATTTGATAACATTAATTCAATTTAATTCAAAATTGTAATTTTTTAGAGAAATTTTAATCAAATTGCGAAAGAAAAGAAACAGCTCATTCACAGAAAGTCTACCCCTTCCACTCCATATAATGACTTTGCAAGTCTATTCTTGCATTCTCTGAACGTTCAGAAACCCTGAAAAAATCTGTAGCGTTTTTATAAACATGAAAATGTATAGATTAATTCTTCTTGTGGTGTTTTTTTTGTGTTTGAGAATATTTTTTTGTGAAGAATTTTCGATAGTTTTGTTTAACAAGGGATTCTCACAGCTGTTTGGGGACGATAATCTAAAGGTTATTAGCGATGGAAAATCAGTTCGTATTTCTTTGGATGAAAGAACAGGTCTGTGGCTTAATAGACTCTTCTGCTGCTGTATGGATTTTATGCTGTAAATTTGAAGCAGGTTCTGGATTTCTTTCGAAAAGTGAGTACCTAAATGGGTATTTCAGTGCTTCCATTAAACTTCCCGGAGATTACACCGCCGGAGTTGTTGTCGCCTTCTATGTGAGTAAATACTAGGATAACGAATACATCTTTTGTTATAAATTTTAAGTAGTGTTTCTTAGTAGTACGAACTTTAAAATATTGTAAATATGATATTCCAAACCTTGTAAATTGCATGTAAAATATTCGAAGTTGATATAATCCACGTTCACCGCACCATTTTAGAATTTGTTCTATATCGGAAATAGAAGTGAGATTGATTAGGTTTATAAGAGGAATTCCTATTACATATTGGTTTGATCAAATCTTTTAAATGTATCGGTTCCTTCCGTTAATCCCGTTCGTTCACACTTCCCCGTCCTTATTTCGGCCAAACTTTATAATTACAACATGGTATCAAAGGTGGTTCGGTTCATTTCAAGTCGCAATCTTATGGGTTGGACTTGAGGGAGAGTGTTAGAATTTGTCTCACATTGGAAAAAGAAGTGGGATCGATTAGGTTTATAAGGGGGGAATTCCTATTACATATTGGTTTGATCAAGTCTTTTAAATGTGTGGGTTCCTTCCGTTAATCTCGTTCGTTACACTTCCCCGTCCTTATTTCGGCCAGACTTTATAATTCCAACATGTGAACGAATGGGATTAATGGAAGGAACTCACACATTTAAAAGACTTAATCAAGCCAATATGTAATAGGAATTCTCCCCTTATAAACCTAATCAATCTCACTTCTTTTTCAGATGTGAGACAAATTCTAACACTCTACGACATTTTAAAATTGTAAATAATATATTATCAAAATTTAAGAATTGTATGGTTGGTCTCTAAATTTCCAAAAATTTTATATTTGACTCTAATACATTGTTGATTATCGTTATTTTGGCCAGATCAGTCCTTTTTTTGGCCAGATTCTATAATTTCAACATACACATTAATATTTTAAATGCATCTATAGTTTGTATTTAACCTCTTAATCTTGAAAATATATTCAAACTTTGAAAAATAAAAATTAAAAAATAACATATAAAATATCCACGGGTATTGATATTACCCGGGGATTTTTTTAAGCAAGATCAAACATTATTCACTCAAGGATTATTCTTGAACGATTTAAAATTTCGAGAATTTTGCATGCAATTTACAAACTTTGGAGCCATCGCATTTACATTATTTAAATATTGTCACCGTCGTAATTATCTCAATAAATTATCAAGAGAGAATGTACAAACGATGCCGACTTAATGGCATGCATTACTCATAATTAGATTAGGTTCTCTAAACAATTCGCCAAGAGAATGTAAATCCCTCCTAGTGAATTGGGTTATATGCTTTTGATCCATTAGATCATGAATATTTTGTTAGATGTAGTTTGTTGGATTACTCTAGATGTCCAATGAAGAAAAGCACAAGAAGGATCATGACGAAATAGATTTCGAGTTCATGGGAAATATTGAAGGAAAACAATGGCTATTGCAAACAAATATTTATGGTAACGGGAGCACATCATTTGGTAGAGAAGAACGATACAGCCTTTGGTTCGACCCAACCAAAAACTTCCATCGATACACCATTTTGAGAACTCAAAATCTCATTGTGTAAGAAACTATCGTCATACGAATTTTTCGCTGCTTATTCGATCATTTGTTTTGTGCTTGTGTAGCTTGTTTGTCGATGATGTTCCTATAAGAGAGATCAAGAGAACAAAGACAATGAGTGATTCTTTCCCTTCAAAACCAATGACATTATATGCAACAATATGGGATGGGTCGGGTTGGGTTACCGATGGCGGCAAGTACCCAGTTGATTACCGATATGCTCCATTTGTTTCCGAGTTCTCAAATTTCGTCCTCAAAGGTTGCTCTATAGACCCGAGAAAACCCTCTAATTGTGACCAAACGGGTCAAATGAACCGGGTCCTAACTAAAGACGAAAGAGATAAAATGGACAAGTTTAGGAGAAAGTATATGCATTATTCATATTGTTATGACCGTGCACGCTACGAGATTCCACTTGCAGAATGTGAGATTGAAGTTGAGGCGATCGAAAAGGGCAATATGAAACATAATGATGTTAAGAACAATAAAGTTTCTAATTGGGCACGATATACTACGAGTAGTTGAGAATTGACGAAGTTTGTGCATGATTTGATGAAGTTTACTTTACCCTCTATTACCTTATTTGTATTTCTTTCTTTAATTTAATCACTATCCACATGTAAAAGTGAAATATCATATTTATCGGGAAACCCCAATTTTATTAGCAATCAATTCAGTTAAATATTTATTCATGATTCCCTAATGGGAATTAAAAGGATAATCATTGTCAATTGCGATCGTGTTCGAAAAAGAGTTATTAAATACATGAATTTGTGTGCAGAAGATTACTTGTTAGTACTTGCAGCTAACGAATCATCAACATTCAAAATTGTTGCAGAGGCTTATCCTTTCCAACAAAGCAAGCTTTGCTTCGTGAGAACGAAGCCATTGAATCAATGATTGGGGTCTCGAAGAAGCGGGGAGTTCATGATCAATAAAATCTGTTTTCATGGCCTAATTTAAGAGTTAGGTCAGAAAATTGTATAGGGCGAAGAAGAGAAATTGGGCATCATATGGCTGAATATAGGGCTGGGAGGGACTGCAAATTGGGGCATCGAAGGGCTGAAAATGTTGAATTTAGATGATGAGATTATCTTGTTTCACCTTGTGAAACCAGCCGTGCAGGATTAAGTGGAACTGGAGCCTTGTGGTGATGAAGATTCCTGTGGCCGAAGAGTAATGAAAGGAATTAAATCTAAGCTTTGGATCATGGAAATGACCCAATTTCATAATTACTATCCAAAAGCCCAAATACTCCATTCATAAACCCAAAGGTCCATCTGCACAAGACTCAAAGAGAACAACGGTCACAAGCATTAATTCTGTAACGGTCATTTTTTACTGTCTATAAAAGGTAGAATACTTGTAAGGTTTATATACTGAAATATCAGTTCTCTTCATATCTACGCATTTCTAAAACAATATTTAAGCTCAGCTACAAGTTCGGTAGCTGAAACAAGAAGAAATGCCACAAGTTAGTTGGCTAAAAAACCTTTCATGGTGACAGCTGTGAGATTTGAAAAAAAACCAACTCACTACTGCAAAATCACTTCAAGAAATTCTGTAAGCTTTATTTCATATATCTCACATTTGTTTTCTCTGTAAATCATCCAGGCAAAATGTCCTCCACGTCACTCCCACCACCAACATTTGAAGGAAAATAATATCGGGTATGGGCATTTGAAATGCAACTCTATCTAGAAAATCATGACATCTGGGATGTTTTCCAAGAAGGTTCTGGAACAACTATTGTTGAAACATAAAAGGAAACCATCACAGAAACTGAGGCTATCCGAACAAGAAAAGAACTGAGGGCTCTAAATGTCTTGGCAAATGCTGTTATCGAAGATGCATACGAACTAATAATACACTGCAAATCGCCGCGGAAAGCCTGGGAAATTTTATCCAAAACATATACCATAACAGGATATAAACTCGATCAAGAAATAACTCACCAGTCGAGGCTGCTCGACAATCTGAAATTGAAATATGGAGACTCAATAACAACACTATCTACTGCACTAAACCGCATTCTAAAACAGTTGAACAAATTAGGAGAAACAGTGGATGATCGGAGAATAAAAGAGAATATCATATTAGCCGTACCAAATTTCATCAATCCAACAATTACTTCCCTGGAAACTACAGGTTGCATGAACATTTACACTTCAGATCAAATCCTGGATGCATTATACAACTTTGAACTTAGGGAAAATACTCGAGCAAGCAATGAAAACAATGAAGGAGCATTTAAGGCCAATGAAATATCATTTTCAAGGAAAATCAACAAACCAAGACCGTATTCTCCATGCCTCTAATGCAAACAAAGAAACCATGCTTCAGAAAACTGTTTCTGGCACCCTGAAATGATATGCTCATAATGCAAGAAAAATGGGCACATTGAGAGAGTCTGCAATGAAAAAAGAGAAAAACAAGCAGCTGAAGTAAACACAAATCACTTTGAAAATTCTGGAAAGGCAATGAGCTCTGCATATCTCGAATCTAATGAAATTGAAGATATTGAAATTTACTCATTGTGTCTACATACCATACTAGCCTCAACAATTGACTTGAAAGAACATGGAAGTTGGTTGATTGATAGTGGATGCAGCCATCACCTAACAAACAACTTCTCGTTATTTACTTCATACAAGCCAATCTATGGAAAGAAAATAGAAATTGTTTATGGAAATCATATAAAGGTTCAAGAAATTGGCACTATTCGCTTAAAAACAGAGATGAACTTCCTCAATATTTCAGCCGTATATTATGTACCAGAAGCTTCGCACAACCTATTAAGTGTTGGTCAACTTATGGAAAAACAACTAAATATAGCATTTTCTGATTGGAGCTGCAAAATAGTGACTTCCACTGGAAAATGCATTCTGAAAATTCAGATGGAAAATCGGGTTTTTCCTTTCAAGATTCAAGCAAGACAGACAGTCCAATATGAATAACTACGCAAGACAACTCAAAACTATGGCACAAACGATATGGTCATCACAATTATAGCTCAATACAGAAACTGAAAAAAGGAGATATGACAGATGGACTAAATAGTACAATTACCAATGATCATCTCCCTTGCAAAATCTGTCATATTGGAAAACAATGCAGGTTGAAATTCGACTCCAGTACTTGGAAAACATAAACAAATCAGAATTAATACACACCGATGTATGTAGACCTATGAAAACAGCAACACCGAGTGGAAACAAGTATTTTCTAACGTTTATTGATGATTTCTCTAAATATTGTTGGATCTTCTTCATTTCAAACAGGTCACAAGTCATAAACTGTTTTAAAAAATTCAAAGCTTTGGTTGAAAATCAAAGGGGAAACAAAATCAAAATTCTTTGATCAGATAACTGAGGGGAATATATTTCTCATGAGTTGACAGAATTCTGCAATCAAGAATGAATATTACATCAACTTACAGTACCCTACACTCCCCAGCAAAATGGTGTAAGTGAAAGAGAAAATATGACAATTATGGATATGTCAATGTGTTTGATGTTTGAAATATATATTCCATCGAGATTCTGGGGAGAGGCTATTAATACATCCGTTTATTTACTTAACAGACTTCCAACAAAGGGAACATAGGAGTTAAAAATACCTTTTGAGCTGCGGCATGATCGAATTCCAGATGTACAAAATCTTAGAATATTTGGCAGCCTCTGCTATATGTACATTCTTAGAAAAAAAAGGATTAAACTGGACAAAAGAGCCAATATTGATGTATTTATGGGATATATCAACATCACTAAAGGCTACAGAATGTATGATGTCGAAACAGGAAAAATCACAGTAAATAGAGATGTGGTGATTAATGAGGAAAAGGAATGGAATTGGGAAGATAAGACAGAAACAAGGGCTACAGACTCCTCAACTCTATTAATGTATTCCCAAGTATGGACGGCCACTCTACTGAAAGAGAAGAAGGAAATTCCGTACCTTCAGATAACAATAACACTTCTGAAAATTCGGACACTCAAAATCTTAACAACCAAAGTTCGGATGAACCATGTACAGATTTCAACAACGTTGAATATGACCCCGAAGACAACTTACTGTTAGAAAACTCATTAGAACAAAGTGAATCTGAATGTGACATAAACAATCAGGAAGGAAACTCAGAATTAAAAAATCATGGAGAAACTGAATTAATTTCAGCGTAGGGAGAAAAGGATTGTAATTTAATTCACAAAAATGTAGGAAAAAATGAAATTCAAAATCAGCAAAGCGTAGAAGATCTAAATCACAGTAAAGATGAATTAACAACTCAAAAATTCAAGAGCTTGAAAGAAATTTACGACAAGTGCATGACAGTTAAGGAACATGACACTCTTATAAAAGCACTAGAATATCCTGGTTAGCATCAAACTATGATTGATGATTTAAACATGATTGAAAAAAATCAGACTTGGAGTTTGACTGATTTGCCACATGGAAAAAGAACAATAGGTGTGAAATGGATCTTTAGGACCAAGTTAAACGATGACGGATCTGTAAACAAGTTGAAAGTAAGGTTAGTTGCTAAAGGATATTCACAAAAGGAAAGAATTGACTTTACAAAAACTTTTGCTCCGATAGCAAAGTTAGACACAATCAAATTGCTCATTGCCTTGGCTGCCTCTCATAATTGGAAAGTCTTCCACTTGGATGTGAAATCAACGTTCTTGAATGGAAATCTGCATGAAGAGATATACATTAGATAACCTCCAGGTTTTATTATAAATGATGAAGAAGACAAAGTCCTTGTTCTACATAAAACACTATATGGCTTGAAGTAAGCCCCAAGAGAGTGCTACATCAAAATAAATATGTTTTTTCAAGAGCAATGTTTCAAGAAAAGTAAAAATGATCCTACACTATATATGTTAGGCTCTGGCAAAGTCATAATTTCGCTCTATGTAGATGATATCCTAATCACTGGATATGATGAAGACCTAATAAATCAAAAAAGGGAAAGTCTAATGATCATGTTTGAAATGTCCAATTTAGGAGAGATGAGATATTTTCTTGGAATGAAAATATTGCAATACGCAAACTATACCTTTTTAGCACAAACCAAGTACTCAAAAGATCTCATACGAAGATGCAAACTAGACAAAGGGAAATATTGCTCAATGTCTATATCTCCATATTCAAAACCTATTTCAGTAGATGCTGATTTTAAGAAAACTATGGTTTATCCAAACAACATGGCAGAAGAGAAAGCTTACAGAAGTATAATTGGCCCACTCATGTATCTATCCGCTACAAGGCCTGATATCTCTTTTGTCGTGGGACTCCTTTCCAAGTTTATGACTAAATCACATCAAAATCACTTTGATTCTGCAATAAAAATTGTTAAATACATTAGAAGCACCATAAACTATGGATAATTATTCAAAAAGTGATCTAATCTTTCCATTGAGTGTTATGTAGATAGTGACTTTGCAGGCGACAATCTGGATTACAAATCAACAACCGGCTACATATTCATGCTAGGGGGCACCACTTTTGCCTAGAACAGTAAGAAACAAGAAGTTGCAGCACAATCCTTAGCCGAAGCTGAGTACATGACGGGAGCAGCAGCTTCAAATCATGCTATATGGATACAAAAATTGCTCACTGACCTCAAAATACATGTATCTATGCCATTAAAGCTGAAGATTGACAACAAATCCGCTATATGCATGGCCATAAATCCAACCTTGTTTGGAAGGAGCAAACATAAAAATATCAAATATCATGTACTCAGGGAATACGTTCAAGAAGGCTCAATTGAACTACAACATATACCTTCTGAAGATCAAGCCTCCGATATTCTGACAAAGCTCCTCTATCCAAAACGTTTCTGTTACCTTCGGGATATCCTAGGGTTGGCAGAAAAACTTGAGGAATTGAACAACGAAGAAGAAGCAAAATTACCTCATCAAGGAGGAGTGTTGAATTTAGATGATGAGATAATCTTGCTTCACCTTGTGAAACCAACCGTGCAGAATGAAGTGGAACTGGAGCCTTGTGGTGATGAAGATTCCCTGCGAACGAAGAGTGATGAAAGGAATTAAATCCAAGCTTTGGATCATGGGAATGACCCAATCTCACAATTATTATCCAAAAGCCCAAATATTCCATTTATAAGCTCAAATGTCCATCTACACAAGACTTAAAGAGAGCAACGGTCACAAACATTAATTCAGTAACGGTCATTTTTTAATGTATATAAAAAGGCAGAATATATGTAAGTTTTATATACTGAAATACTAGTTCTCTTCATATCAACGCATTTATAAAGCAATATTTAAGCTCAGCTACAAATTCGGTAGCCGAAGCAAGAAGAAAGGCCACATGTTAGTTGGCTAAAAAAAACCTTTCAAAAAATAGGGTTGTACTTGGGAGGGATTGAAAATTGGGACTGAATTCGGAGACTATGAATTGAGGGATTCGCAACACAAAATTGTTAGTCACTTTTCGTAATATTGATTCGCGATACATTATCCATTCAATACAGTCAATCTCGAATGGTAGCAAAATTTATAATTGGAATAAAATCAATAATATTTTATGGGGTTTTCCTTTGGATTTACATATTTCAATAAAGACAAAATAATTATACAACCCATTAACTTACAAAAGTGGTGCCTCAATCCAAAATCACATGATTAACCCTCTATGTTACCCAAACCGTTTAAACATAAACTTGTGTATTGTTAATATATGTTTTCTTTATAATTTTTCATGTTTTTCATTTAGGATTGATGTTGAAGAGAAAATTACATAATTACCCCTCAACTTACAAACAATATAAACGACATTTCTCCATAGCTTCTCCATCGTTGTCTAATTCACTTCTTGGCCAAAGGTTAGTTGATTTTCTTCCCATGTTGTTTTACGTTGCATTGGGAGAGTTGATTCATTGTCCAAAGCTTCTCCATCATCCTTTGACTATAATTGAGATAGTCAGAAAATGTTTACTTAGTATATTTGTTGTTTTACGTTATATTTGAAAAGTGCGGTTGTTTGGATTTGTCGTGTATTTTGTGGTGGCATATAATTTTTGTTAGTGACTTTTAACAATGTTGTGATATTTTGATATATTTATCAAGCTATTTGTTAAACAAGTCGGACATTGATCTACTTTGTTTCACTCTTCAACGTACTCCTATTGTTTCAAAAAAATAGTTCAATAAATTTTCATTTGAAGTTCGTAAGAGGATCGATTGACTTCTCCATTAAACTCATCAATATCAAATTTGCATCCAACATTGGTAATGTATTCAATGAAAAGATAAGATTACACCCCCATGAATGTACACGCTATATCTCACAATAAGATGAAATTCATCAATACATAACTAGACTTATTGTTTTTCGATCAAATGTGATAGAATACCATACACGTAGAAGACATATTGTGCCATAAATACAAGATGTGAGCTTTTAGGGTTAGATCCATATGTTTTCGAAGTTCAGATGTCTAAATTGCATGATTATTTCAAATTCAGGGTCATATATGCAAAGTTTTGGACACTTGAGGGGCACACTAGTAACATTTCGAAAGATTGAGTACCAACTTATTGACATTTCACAACTTCGAGGGTCATAAGTAAACTTAGATGGTGTCATTACAATGGTCAAACCTAAACGATATATGTAAGTTGAGATGTATTTTTTGCATTTAATTGAAGTTAGAGGGCTATGCGCACAAAGGTTTTTTCAAACAGTGGATCAAATCTGCAATTTCGAAACTAGAAGAACATGATTTTTACACAACTCGTAACTTGAGAGGTCATATGCAAACCTCACCCTTTCAATAAATGGGTGATTTACTAAATAGTGTTTTTTTCCATTTCTTTTTCTAAAGTGAGTTATAATCAAGTCATTGTGGTTTAGTGGTCTTCACTTTTATTACAAACATAAATTATTTAAGTCTTTCAAAACATAGTATCACATAAGGTTATCTATTAGACGGTAAGTCCTTAGATATAATATGTTAGGGAGATATAATGTTCGGTACATGTAGAATTAGAAAACATGATGTTTATCATTGGCTTAAGGAAGAACCCAATTTCGATATTAAAATGTGCTAAACGTATTTAGGTGAAAGAGACGAGATTTAGTCGTCACTAAAGGTATCAAGTTAGGAAGAACACTTTAGGTACTACTAGAGTTCAAGTTTCCCGTATAATAGTGTTCGGTTGAATAGGCTACATTCACATACACAATGCAAAGAGTGAAAATTTGATAAGTTATAAAGACGATTTACGTTGTCCATGAAGTTAATTATTTTAGTATTGTCGCTCGATCGAATGGGAATAAGATCGGTCGATTGAACATTTAAAAAGACACACTCAATAAGTATTAAGACAAGCATCTCGATGTGATAGTATTCGAAACCTCAAATGAGAGAGATGCGGATGTGAAATATCACTTTGGAGTATCCTATCAGTATCACATGTCGATCGATCGGATATCNTAAATAGAGATGTGGTGATTAATGAGGCAAAAGAATGGAATTGGGAAGATAAGACAGAAACAAGGGCTACAGACTCCTCAACTCTATTAATGTACCTTCATATAACAATAACACTTCTGAAAATTCGGACACTCAAAATCTTAACAACCAAAGTTCAGATGAACCATGTACAGATTTCAACAACGTTGAATATGACCCCGAAGACAACTTACTGTTAGAAAACTCAGTAGAACAAACTGAATCTGAATGTGACATAAACAATCAGGAAGGAAACTCAGAATTAAAAAATCATGGAGAAACTGAATTAATTTCAGCGTAGGGAGAGAAGGATTGTAATTTAATTCACAAAAATGCAGGAAAAAATGAAATTCAAAATCAGCAAAGCGTAGAAAATCTAAATCACAGTAAAGATGAATTAACAACTCAAAAATTCAAGAGCTTGAAAGAAATTTACGACAAATGCATGACAGTTGAGGACCCGACACTCTTATAAAAGCACTAGAACATCCTGGTTGGCATCAAACTATGATTGATGATTTAAACATGATTGAAAAAAATCAAACTTGGAGTTTGACTGATTTGCCACATGGAAAAAGAACAATAGGTGTGAAATGGATCTTTAGGACCAAGTTAAACGATGACGGATCTGTAAACAAATTAAAAGTAAAGTTAGTTGCTAAAGGATATTCACAAAAGGAAAGAATTGACTTTACAGAAACTTTTGCTCCGATAGCAAAGTTAGACACAATCAAATTACTCATTACCTTGGCTGCCTCTCATAATTGGAAAGTCTTCCACTTGGATGTGAAATCAACGTTCTTGAATGTAAATCTGCATGAAGAGATATACATTAGATAACCTCCAGGTTTTATTAAAAATGATGAAGAAGACAAAGTCCTTGTTCTACATAAAACACTATATGGTTTGAAGCAAACCCCAAGAGAGTGCTACATCAAAATAAATATGTTTTTTCAAGAGCAATGTTTCAAGAAAAGTAAAAATGACCCTACACTATATATGTTAGGTTCTGGCAAAATCATAATTTCGCTCTATGTAGATGATATCCTAATCACTGGATATGATGAAGACCTAATAAATCAAAAAATGGAAAGTCTAATGAACACGTTTGAAATGTCCAATTTAGGAGAGATGAGATATTTTCTTGGAATAGAAATATTGCAATACGCAAACTATACCTTTTTAGCACAAACCAAGTACTCAAAAGATCTCATACGAAGATGCAAACTAGACAAAGAGAAATATTGTTCAGTGTCTATATCTCCATATTCAAAACCTATTTCAGTAGATGCTGATTTTAAGAAAACTATGGTTTATCCAAACAACATTGCAGAAGAGAAAGCTTACATAAGTATAATTGGCTCACTCATATATCTATCCGCTACAAGGCCTGATATCTCTTTTGCTGTGGGACTCATTTCCAAGTTTATGACTAAACCACATCAAAATCACTTTGATTCTGCAATAAAAATTGTTAAATACATCAGAAGCACCATAAACTATGGATAATTATTCAAAAAGTGATCTAATCTTTCCATTGAGTGTTATGTAGATAGTGACTTTGCAGGCGAAAATCTGGATTACAAATCAACAACCGGCTACATATTCATGGGGGCACCACTTTTGCTTGGAACAGTAAGAAACAAAAAGTTGCAGCACAATCCTTAGCCGAAGCTGAGTACATGACGGGAGCAACAGCTTCAAATCATGCTATATGGATACAAAAATTGCTCACTGACCTCAAAATACAGGTATCTATGCCATTAAAGCTGAAGATTGACAACAAATCCGCTATATGCATGGCCATAAATCCAACCTTGTTTGGAAGGAGCAAACATAAAAATATCAAATATCATGTACTCAGGGAATACGTTCAAGAAGGCTCAATTGAACTACAACATATACATTCTGAAGATCAAGCCTACGATATTCTGAAAAAACTCCTCTATCCAAAACATTTCTGTTACCTTTGGGATATCCTAGGGTTGGCAGAAAAACTTGAGGAATTGAACAACGAAGAAGAAGCAAAATTACCTCATCAAGGAGGAGTGTTGAATTTAGATGATGAGATAATCTTGCTTCACCTTGTGAAACCAGCCATGCAGAATGAAGTGGAACTGGAGCCTTGTGGTGATGAAGATTCCCTGCGAACGAAGAGTGATGAAAGGAATTAAATCCAAGCTTTGGACCATTGTAATGACACCATCTAAGTTTACTTATGACCCTCGAAATCGTGAAATGTCAATAAGTGTCATTACAATGGTCAAACCTAAACAATATATGTAAGTTGAGATGTATTTTTTGCATTTAATTGAAGTTAGAGGACTATGCGCACAAAAGTTTTTTCAAACAGTGGATCAAATCTGCAATTTCGAAACTAGAAGAACATGATTTTTACACAACTCGTAACTTGAGAGGTCATATGCAAACCTCACCCTTTCAATAAATGGGTGATTTACTAAATAGTGTTTTTTTTCCATTTCTTTTTCAAAAGTGAGTTATAATCAAGTCATTGTGGTTTAGTGGTCTTCACTTTTATTACAAACATAAATTATTTAAGTCTTTCAAAACATAGTATCACATAGGGTTATCTATTAGACGGTAAGTCCTTAGATATAATATGTTAGGGAGATATAATGTTCGGTACATGTAGAATTAGAAAACATGATGTTTATCATTGGCTTAAGGAATAACCCAATTTCGATATTAAAATGTGCTAAACGTATTTCGGTGAAAGAGACGAGATTTAGTCGTCACTAAAGGTATCAAGTTAGGAAGAACACTTTAGGTACCACTAGAGTTCAAGTTTCCCGTATAATAGTGTTCGGTTGAATAGGCTACATTCACATACACAATGCGAAGAGTGAAAATTTGATAAGTTATAAAGACGATTTACGTTGTCCATGAAGTTAATTATTTTGGTATTGTCGCTCGATCGAATGGGAATGAGATCGGTCGATTGAACATTTAAAAAACACACTCAATAAGTATTTAGACAAGCATCTCGATGTGATAGTATTCGAAACCTCAAATGAGAGAGATGCGGATGTGAAAAATCACTTTGGAGTATCCGATTAGTATCACTTGTCGATCGATCGGATATCAATTAAGCCAATCAACAAGTGATGATGTTGATCAATTGAATGTTTGTTGTCGGATGTTATGCAACATCATCTTGGCTTTCCTATTCAACAATGAAAAAATTGTGTGTTTTCCCCAAACTTTTGTGATGTTTCAAAAAATTTGATTCTCAAACTTTAATATAGTATTTAGAGTCTCCAAAGTTTCATGATTTTAGTGTATTTGGTTCTCAAAGTTTTCTAATTGTAGCAATTTAGATTTCCGAAGTTGAAAACTAGCTCTCATAGTTTGCTCAAGATAATATCAATCCCACAATTTACACATAGTAACAAATCTAGTGCCAAAGTTCGTGAATTTTGATAAAATTGATATTCGTCTAATTTTAACAATGATTAGACAATTTTAATCCTCAAATTATAATGATTTTAGCAAATTACATCCCACAAGTTTAATTTTTGTACAACTTTGAGAATTTAATTTGTCAAATTTCCATTACCAATTTCCTAAAAAACCTGGTATTTTTATTTTTATAGTTCAGGTTTGCCAAAGTTTCCCGTATAATAGATAAAACAGTCATCTCATACTAAATGAGTATCCTTCATCAATATGATGTTCAACTTTAACTTTTTTGTGGTCATGCTACTTTGATTTCAATTTAGGCTCCACTACTCTGGCCTTTGTTCTTTGTCCCATTGAAATACAGTTGCATTTTTCAATTGTGCTCCTTTCTGAATTGTTCTTTGTTTTGCAGTCAAATCTTCTACTTCACATTGTTCCTATGCAAAAGGCAAGAGTGCTTGAAAATTCTGCAAAAAATGGCAAGGAATCGAAGTATGGCACATTGCACGTACAAGTAACCAATGACTGATCATTAACAAATAGACTACCAGTTCTTTTTCCTTTGAACAGAGAACAAAGCAAAATCATTAAACATGCTATGGTTGGCTCAGTTCAGCAAACTGCACTGATACCCTCATAGAGTGCCTTAGAAACTTTTCAACGCATCTCCTAACACAATTCTCTTCTTGTTTACCCAGGGACTTGCGGTAAAAACTATGCACACAATTGTCGAAGCATCGCTCTACAACCGCATTGTACATCTTCATACTGCAAATACAAATTACGAAACATCAGTTTCGGACAAAGAAACGCTTGATTTGTATAAGAAACAAAACCCACAGTGCAAAGGATATCAATAGCAATCTCAATACAACCCTATCAATTCTGAGTATGACTACAAAGCATCACACTAGGACCTTTTGATTTGGGTTCCTTGGATTTGAATGCAATGGAAGCTTTAGGTTAGTTTAACTTCTTGTTTGTAATCAAACGCAACACAAACATAAAAATCTTTGAATATAATGTATAAAGTGTCATTCCCTTAACGTCCAGATGCACAGAAAACACAGTAATGGTCTGGTTTAAAAGGAGAATGCTTGCTCTTGCTTCATATGCAAAGTCGCATAAGTTGTAACACACTCATGAAACCTATATGCGTGAAGCAATCTTGAATATTTAATCGCTATAGATCACCATTCAATTAATGAAACGGCCCAATGTTAATAAAAAATACTAGACATCACACAGCAAAAGATAAGTTCAACGCTCTAGGCCGTAATACAATTGATTGTACATCACGTTTGTAAGTAATTAACGTAGTAGAGACGCACCTGTCGCGGATTTGAAACTGATCGATCATTCCTGAAATTCGGTCCTTCTCTGCTTCAGAAAAAGATGAGGTATCTCCAGGAACAAATTTGTTTTCCATGGTTGCCTGCCTGCATACAGGCTACACGAGTAACACGACGGCCGAAGCACTCAACTAGGGCACAAGACTACAGCGTCGCCTTCTGGGCGCACTTGGATGGGGTCGGGAAACAGAGTTAGGCTTTTCAAATGGGCCGGCCTATTTGATTTTTTTCCTTTTGTAATAATTTAATTACTATAATAATTATATTGACATTTCTAGAACTTCGAATAAACAAATTGTTTTTCATCTTTTGTTAAAAAATGATAAGATAGCTTCTATTTAGACTAAATTTTATTTATTTATTTTACAAACATTAATAAAAAATTACCAATCGAATCCTTAAATTTAAATTATTGTAAAATAAATACATACATGACATTACAAATGACGTATTTAACAACCGATTCAAACCATTTAAATTATGACTCTCGAGTTCAATGAGTTGTTCCATCCATATTATCGTTATTTTTTCCATTTTTCTGTGTATTTCTCAAAATTTAAAATATGATTATTAAATTTTTCAAAATTTGGGACATAATCTTTACACAATTTAAAATTGAGGTTTCAAATGCAAGTATAATTATATTAGTAATGCGCTTACAACATTAAAATATATTAGAAATAATCCTGGACGATTTGAACTTTGTTAGATCAAATACATATTTATCAAACTTACATAATGTCTTTATATATTTTTAAAGTTTAATTGTCAAATATGAGTAGTTTGTGACAGTTACAAATAATATTATTTTTATAATTTTCAAAATTTAAATATCAATTTTATATAAAGTTTAGTAGTTAAATACAAAAATCATCCTAACTTTAATTCAAAATTTCAGATTTTTTATTCTTTTATACGCACCAAAAATGTGCAAATTAGCAATACATATTCTCCTTTTAGATATTGGGTTTCTTTGGTTCAGCTTTTTTAAAATTGCGGTGTGGTGAGGTGTGGTGAGGTGTGGTGAAATGTGGTGAGTTGTAGTGAGGTGTGGTGAGATATGATGATCGTGATATTATTTAAAAATACTAATATACTCTTATATATATAAAATAATAAATATAATTATATTATAATTAATAGAAGTAAGAGTAAATGAGTCTTTTCTAAAATCACGATGAGGCCACAGCTGGTTTTAACAGTTGTGATGATATCGTGATTTTTTAACGATTATCACATCGCAATTAACCTTATGTTTTGTGCGCATTAAAAAAATCACGATTTTAACATCTCACCGCATGTTTTAATCGGGGTACCAAACAAACCCACTGTGGTTTTGCGTTTAGGTCGAATATCTAGGGTTGTCAAGCATAAATGGACAACAAGAAACCAGAAATTTTCATTATTTCAATAAAAGTTAAATATAACGGTTTTCAAAAAAGTTCGTCCTCAACAACGATCCTTTTGAAGTACAAAGTTTTGAGTCAATATTATTTAACCAATCATATGCCTAAGGTTTTATTTCATATTAATCTATTTGATTGACACACTTCAAATGAGAAAAAAATGAGGCAAAGAAGAAAATATTGAAAACCAAGGGTTGAATTTGTAATTATCAAAATCCATGTGGGCAGTTTGAGCAAATAAATGAAATTGCCTCTAGAATTGGTTGGTTGAGTAACGAGAGTCAGACGACACGATTTCTTCTTCCCCGACTTTCCTTTCGAAGTCGAAACCCTAGTTTTTGTGTGTGCTGGATTTCTCGGATTTTTACCAAAAGTTTTTTGTCGAGTTTCGCTGTAACGACGAAAATGTCTGGTGCTGCGTTGGACATGACTCTCGACGATCTCATCAAAAGCAACAAAAAGTCCGCAGTTAGAGGCCGAGGCCGTGGCGGTGATGGTCCTGTGCGTCGCCAGACTACCAGAGCTGCTAACCGTGCCGCTCCTTACACCGCTGCGAAGGTCATATATAATTGCTGCTTTCGATGGTTTACTGCGAAGGGGGCTTTATCGTGAATATTTTGGATTTTTTATAGGCTCCTGATTCAAAATGGGGTCATGAGATGTTCCAAGGCGGAGTTCGATCGTCTAATATAGAGACCGGGACGAAGTTGTACATCTCCAATTTGGACTACGGGGTTTCTAATGAAGATATTAAGGTATAATATAAGATTATTTCTCTCTGGTGTTCAATTTTTTACTGAAAATCGTGTTCCTCTTGGAGTATTGTAGTTTCTAATTGTTCCATATGTATGAAATTCTTGGTTCTTATGTGATCATTTGGTTCGATAACTTGTGATATAGATTTGATTTTTTTTCTTTCATGCTTAAGGCGGCTTATTTGTTGCAGCTGATAGCTTTTTTCTTCAATTTATGTTTAGTTATATGTGCGTGATTGGTCACGGAGGAATTGGTGATACTGATCCTTTAGCTTTTTATATGAAAGTGACAATCTAACCATCTAGTCATTGGGCCTTATGGTTTCTTTAATTACAGGAATTGTTTGCTGAGTTTGGTGATTTGAAAAGATATTCTGTAAATTATGATAGAAGTGGTCGGTCAAAGGTACTATTTAAATTTTGCCTGATTCTCCAAATGCGAGTTTTGTGCTCCACATAGTTTCGATAAATACTTTTTCTCTAGGGCACGGCTGAACTAGTGTTTTCAAGACGACAAGATGCTTTAGCAGCTATAAAAAAGTATAACAATGTTCAGCTTGATGGAAAGCCAATGCAGTTAGAGCTTGTTGGAACTAACATTTCAACCCCTGCTACCTCTAATCCACCATCGGGTGCTTTTCAAAATTCCAATGTTGCTTCTACCAGGTATGCATTTTTTATATCCCATACCTAAATGTCAAAGGGTGTGTCAATATCTTATATTTGTATAGCTTGGTGTTGAATGTAACATGCTTTTTTATGCTGTTTTGACAGCGGTCAAGCTAGAGGTGGTCTGAATAGGGGATTTAGTCGACGGGGATCTGGAAGGGGCCGTGGGCGAGGGAGAGGTAATGTTGATAAGATATCTGCTGATGATTTGGATGCAGAGTTGGAAAAGTATCACGCAGGTGCAATGCAAACTGACTAATTTACTTCCTGGGAATTTGTAAGTGTAACAAGTATGCTTGCTGTTTTCTGCCAACAAAGTTGAATGCGTAGACTTTGTTAACGGTATTGTGATGAATTTGAACTCTGTACCAAGGAATTTGTTTGTCTAGGACTTGTGTCAACATGTATAATAGATTTGAACATCTTTTATCATGAAAATTTGCCATTGGACTTGGGATTTTGAAATTTGGGAGTATTGGCATTGAGGTGATGTTACCCTCCTGTGTTAAAGGAAGTGCCTTATTGGGTTTGGAATGATCATACGAACAAACCTGATTCATGCCGCCGAGTGCAGCCTGTGAAGCAGCATCTGTCACACAGAGACTAAACTAATATACAGGTTTGAGATCAACAAACCTACAAGAAATATGGACTCCGAGGCTTTTTAGTGCCAAAGTAATGTTGTGGAATACACCGGGTCTTGTTTCTGAGAGCTGTATTGGATTTGTGACGAAGTCATGAAAATGGCAACATGGAAGCATTATAACAAAACACATAGCATCCTAAACACAAGTGAAAACTCTTTGCGCCAGATGAAATTGAAAGACAACTTATTGATCATAGCCCAAGTTATTGGACAAATGCTAATTTTTGTTTTAATTAGAACACATTGGATATACAAATATTTTTAATCTCAATTTGTTTTGGATGATTGAATTATGAAATGTCCATTGACGAATGGTTCAATTGATAACCCTAAACTAATATTTATTATTATTTAATTAATTTGAGAATGATCCGTGGGAATTTCAAATACACACTCACACACCAATCTAATTTGAAAAATTCTTAATCACTGAAATATAGGAACAAATTCAGCGTTGGTCGTACATGACAGTACGGCGACCGCCCCCCACCCGCAGATTCAGAAAGCTTTGCATTCGGAGGGTTTCGTTTTTGGAGACCCTTTACTGGGGGACTGCATATGGAATTCTTGTGATATAAATTCTTTTTATTGGGTATTTTGTGGCTTGTTGTTTTCGGTAGGGTTCTGCTGAATGCAAGCAATTGGAGATTTTTTATCGATTTCAGCCCTTGTGGATCAGGTCAGATCTTTCAGGAACTCACCCTGAGATTTGATTTGTAGTTTATGCAATTCACGAGCATTCCTGGACTTCCATCTTAATTGGGTTAGTTTTGTTTTTGATCGTGGGCTCTAGCGTTAACGATGTCGTCTATGAAAGGCTCAGGCCAACTATTCACGATTGGTTTAGTAGCATCATGGTATTCATCGAACATTGGAGTATTGCTACTGAACAAGTATTTATTGAGCAATTACGGATTCAAATATCCAATTTTCCTGACAATGTGTCACATGACTGTTTGTGCAATGATGAGCTATATTGCCATAGTTTGGTTGAAGGTTGTCCCGTTGCAAAAGATAAAATCTAGAATTCAGTTCATTAAAATATCTGGACTTAGTGCTATTTTTTGTTTTTCGGTTGTTAGCGGTAATATTTCCCTCAAGTATTTGCCAGTGAGCTTTAATCAAGCTGTTGGAGCTACAACACCATTCTTTACTGCAGTCTTTGCTTATTTTATGACACCAAATAGAGAAGCGTGGTTAACATACATTACCTTGATACCTGTTGTTACTGGAGTCATCATTGCAAGCGGGGTATGTGTTCTTATGCATAGCTTTATTCCTTGACTTATTAGTATTTTTTACTCAAATAATTGCATGTTTGGTCCCCAAAATTTGTTGATTTTGGCAAATTTGGTCTCCAAACTTTTATTTGGTATTTATATTTCCTATACTTTGATAGTTTTGGCAAAAGTAATCTGTATGGTTTCCAAAATTTGGTAAATTTTGGTCTCCATATGTCAAAATTAGTCCCTAAAATTTGAGGAACAATTTTGCCACATACATTAAACTTTGAGGATTAGATTTGTCAAAATTTACAAAGTACGAGGACTACTTTTACCAAAAAAACCAAAATTTGGGGACTAGTTTTGTCTTCAAAAAATTTTGAGAACTAAATTTGCGAAAATGAAGAAAGTTTGGGGACCAAATTTGTCAAATAATACAAATTTTGGGGACCTTAAATGCCATTCGCCCATTTTTAATATAGTGATTATGATTTGCTTGATTGAACACTGATCCTTCATGTTCTGGGGAGTTTCAGAAGTTATTTATCTACATAATGAGATTTGATGCGATGTTAGTCGTTTTAATTCTGTTTTTGCACGGAGAGTCGTTATGATTTTACTTTGGTGCTTTTAGGGTGAGCCTAGCTTCCATTTGTTTGGATTTATGATGTGCATTGGTGCAACAGCTGCAAGGGCATTAAAATCAGTAGTCCAAGGCATTTTGCTTTCTTCTGAAGGGTAATGCTTCTACTTTTATTCATGTCTTTGTAAATAAGATTCTGAAAGCCTTCTATTTTGTATTGAAGTGAAAATCTGAACTCTATGAATCTGCTCTTGTACATGGCTCCTGTTGCTGTAATATTTCTACTTCCGACAACTCTTTTTATGGAAGAAAACGTCGTTGGTCTCACGTTTGCCTTAACAAGAAACGATGCTTGGATAATTTGGCTACTGCTAATCAATTCTTCTCTTGCATACTTTGTAAATTTGACTAATTTTCTAGTCACAAAGCACACAAGTGCTTTGACTCTTCAGGTGCTCAGCTCATTTGCTTCCTTGAGATTTTTAATGAATGTTTCTTTGGTTTATTGTGTTATTTTTTGGGTTTGTTTAGGTTTTAGGAAATGCAAAAGGAGCATTAGCTGTTGTGATCTCTATACTGATATTCAGGAATCCGGTTTCGGTTACCGGGATGCTCGGATACTCGCTCACCGTCGTTGGTGTTGTTCTCTATGGAGAAGCTAAAAAACATTTGAAATCAAATGTGTAGCTTCAGTCTTCAGTTTCTATATTCTTTCATGTATTATATATTGTTGGCAATTGGTGTATGTTATGCATTTGTTGACCTATTTTTTTTAATAGAAGTTGTGAGCAAATTTCTAGAATCGGGTCAAACTTCATATATGAGTGTGTACGGATATAACGTATAGTGGGAGGAGATCATACCGTAAAAGATTTGAATAAGTTATTTATTATAGTTCACATTCTCTTTATAAACCAACCTAAACAGCATCTGACTTTCGGCATGGGATATTTTTCATTATTTAAACATATCCCTTTAGGTTCAATCATATAACAAATTGATTTGGTTAATTCAAATCGGTTGTTTACCAACCGATTAATTTCATTAAGTCGAACTAATTCCGATTCATGAATTAGTTTAACCTTTAATATATTTAGTTTATCCATATAATTTCACTAAGGATTTTTAGAAGATATTTCGATATCATATTAAACTTTTAGAATCGAGTCAATTTCATATTTGCTTGTTAATATTCCCTTCGAATGAGATATTGTTCATTATTTCAACAAATACTTTGACTATTGTCATGTCAAGATTATGTGATTATATTTCATATTATGATGTTTGAACCAAGGAAGTTAAACTGGTCGGTACCGTTTGTACCGGTAATAACCGGTACGAACGATTTTTCCTATATATCGGTGGTATACCGGTGATATATCGGAATATCAGTGTACCAGTTATAACCGATATTTACCGGTATACCGGGCGGTATACCACTACTATGACAACCATACTTTGAACGCTGAATTTGTTCATTTACGTCAACAAAAGAAAGCTTCACAAGAATGAAACACAAAGCAACAAAATATTGACTTGACTATTAGTGTAAAATGAGATAGCCGATGAAGAAACATATGAATCCCAATGATAAGCCAACTTTTCCAGAAAGTGATTCTGAACCAGAGAAACTGAGATGATATTTCATTGAATAATTGGGGTACATGATTCCCCATTCTCTGCTGATATTTGGCACATCGAACAACTGAAAAATGTACGTCCCAATAGGCCCGCATTTTCTCAATGGAGTACCTGAACCAGAATTTTGGTGTTTAATCAGCCCTTTTAAGTACGTTTCTGCGTAGTTACCAGCGGGTGATTGAACATCATCGTCGTAAGGCCAACCAGTTTCAGTCACAATAACAGGAATATTCTCTTGACCAGAGATAGCCATGGCTGCTATAACTGAATCAACCATCATATCAAATAGATTCCAGTACCTGGCTCCTGTAATTGGGTCATCCCTGAAGTTGAAGGAGCTTTCCTGGAACAGAGCGTACCCAACTGGCATATCTGAGTTGTCTCTTAAGATCTCGTATGGGTACAGATTGATTAAGAAGGAAGAGTTTGTTTCACCGAGGAACTGGAGTAACGGACGCATTATCAATGATCTAATGGGCTCAACGTAATCAGCCGATGACGGCGGGAATCCGGTTGATATGATATTCATGAATGAAAATGTGGTTGAGACAGGGATGGTATGAATCCCGAGATCGATAAGTGAGAGACGGATGTTTCGTATGGCACGGAGGAGGCCTGCGGAGGAGTTTACTGTTGTATCGGCGGTTACAGTTGTGATGTAGTCGGAGCCGACAGATATGACAGAAATACGGGTGCGAGGATGATAAGGAAGGACGTAAGAATGCACCCAGATATCGGCGGTGGAGCGATTTGCAGCGAAGGTAGGGACAAGTTCATTTGGAATGGCGAGCAGTAGGCTGATGTTGGTATAAGCAAAGGCACGGACAATTGCCGGTGTGGGGTACAGTATACGGACGGCGGAAATGTGGAGTGATTGGAGGATTGGGACGACATGCTCCGGCGGTGGAAGGTCGGGGATGGAGGGGTCATAGGTGACTCCGACGAACGAAGCGGTGGCTGAAAAGAGGAAGAAGAAGAAGAGTGTAGCTAAACACACAAGACGAGTAGACATTCGAACTTCAAATGTGTGAAAAATGTGGATCGGAAACAGTTTTATCTCACGGCCATGGCGGGTTCAGACTAACTGCGTGTTACTCATGGCGAGGGAGAGAGAGAATCTTCAACCGCAAACAAAAGTTTAATGGGTTGTACGCTACGGTACAACCCAAAAAGCCCAATACCATTGTTGGCCGCTAGAACGCACAACGGCCAGCCTATTTATTTTTGTTGGTATTATCCCACATCGGGTAAGTAAACTATTAAGTTGATAGTAGGTTATTATTTAAGGAGAAGGGGATGCTCCGAAATAGATACTTACCTGGACGGGGTCTTTGGGCGATCAATAAGACCCATGTCCTAAATTCGCGGCCTCCATTGCACTTAGGAGGTACGCCTTTTTAAGGTCGGCCCAAGTGGTCGAGCCTACGTCATAATTTATGTTAGAGGGGGCCTGCGTACGCGCGGCCCCTGCCCAATTCTAGTTTCAAAATTATATCTGGATTTCGTTAACTAAATTAAACAACTTATGCGTCTTACTGACGTTTTCAAATTATAATGAACTTTTATCAATCTTTTTGTTTAAATACAATTGGGATATTTTAAATATTTGTGGTTCAACTCGAAATGATTCATTATTTTAAAAAATAATATATAAAAAACGGAAATAATTATTTTAAATTAAGTTGTGAAAATTTATGTTTATACACTTGAATTTTCGCATCCTTCCGGTCCTCAATTTACTTGTATCACTCTTTGGGCGATAACATAATATGCTTGAAGAGATTTTTGAAAATAGGATTTTTTAAACGTTCGCTCCTTAAGGAGTATCCTAATACCGTAAATATTCAATACATTTTATACGACATATTTGACGAATTAAATATTAATAATATAACATCTTGGTTTATGTTATTTTATAATTATATATTTTTTCATTTTTAATCAAATTGGTACAAACCAATCCATCCCATGCGACCGATAAATCATGGTAGGTGTGAAAACACATCAAGTTGAATGTAACTATGTAAGTGTTTTTTAATGTTCGAGATTAGCTCTTATACACAAGGTTCGATTTGAGTTCGAAAAAAATCTGATTCGATTGAGGTTCATGCTCCACTCATTTTTTCGAATTCATGGGCAGAATTAACTAAAATAATATGTATTGTGGAGATGAGAATGTCTGGAACCACAGGAGCAAAGATAATACACCAGTGGATTGTGATGCGTAAATATGAAGCACACAGATTAAACGCACAATAATCCTCAAGTCAAAATGGCACAGTAAAATAAAATTGCACAATCAGTGCTTCATCAATACAACACAGAATAAAACTCCTTATCTGCTCTTTTTCGTCTCTCTGGCGTAGTCATCTACGAGAGATTCGACGTCTTTCCACAGAAGCCCTTCAACCAAAACACCATCCTTTGTGAACCTTCAAAAACAAAGAGTTCAGTGTTTTCATAACATTCGATGAAGCAATACTTTCAGCTGAAAAAACTACCATCGAGTCACGCTTTTCGACAGTTCGACTGTGGCTTTAGCAGCTCTCGACTGTGGATCAGTGCTTCCAATTGTGAGAGTGTACATATCAGAGAATCTTGGGAGTTTTGAAGTTATTCGTAGGCCAGTAGAGGTAAAAGATCCCTGTTTCTCATTCAATCATGCATTATAAATAAAGTTGTAAAATCCCCAACACAATATCATATAACACCGGGTTTAAAAATTTCCATTGCTAAAAAAAAGAAAATAATAAGCAACAAAGGATTAAATCAAACGACTTATTTCAACAAATAAGCTTTCATAAAAAAAATCAATATACATTGACATTAAAGCATATTCGACAATTTAGCAATGGGAAACCAAACCGAGAGCATGCCCAAATTTATACAGCAAAGATACAAAGTTATACACTGATAAACACAACATCGATCGCAACCCAAGTTATAAATCTGGCCGTTCAAGAAAAAGTTTACAAAATGAAGTAGAGAGTAGAGAAGCAACTTACAGGAGGAGGATATGTGAACAGAAATGCGTTCTTTTCCTTCAAATATATGATAATTTGCAATACCCCATTCACTAAAACATACTTGCCATCGTCAAAGAGCACAAACTTGAAATAAAAAATATACATGCAATAAAAAGTATTTACATGATCCTATAAGCAGTAACAGTAATTTTTATTAAGGAAAGAATGGTGTGACTTTCTTTTAAACCTTAATAAACTGGTCAGCAAATATATAATAACTAAAGCACGTGCATCTAGCTATATACCATCTCTTTATCTACTGAATTGATAAAGGATATAATGCAATGCAACAGAGGAGGAAATTCCGATTCGCTGGAAATTTCTTGTTGTAAAATTGAGCAAAGAGCGCAATTACAATCACGATTAGCCCAAGAAACAACCGGACGTTGCTCAGCCTCACATCTTCCGGGTACACCTTGCTAGTCACGATCTATAAGAAAAACATCGAGAACATTTCCAAGCAAAGTAAAAGAACGCAACTTACGAAATCCAGAAACTCAAGATTGTATATAGATACCTCAGTGACGGACTCATCGAGTATGTGCTTGATAGAGTGATGGTCCAAAAGATTTGCCTTTTTGGCACTTTTGTTTGGAGAACCTTCCAATTTCGTCTCTCCCATTTCTGTGACCAATTTCTAGGGTTTCTTATTCTCCCTGTCTGAAATTGATTTTTAATTGAAGTGACGAGAGAGAGAGACTTGTACAAGGAAGAAGAAGCTAGCTCGCGATTATAATGTCGTTTTAATTAAATAAGCCCAGCCCATAAAAAAACATAGGCTGTTAACATTATTTCTGTTTGATATATAAATATGACATAGTTATATACGTAAATTTATAAATATATTTATTAAAATAGTAGTATCTTGATTTATATAAAAATATAAATATATTTTATATATAAAAATAATATACGTAATCATATTATAATTACTATAAATAAAAATAAATTATTCAGTTATTAAATTGCTATAATGTCAATTTACCTGATGATGAGATCATATATTTTAACAATGAAAACACTGTAATTTTCATTTTATTTTTATGTGGGTATAAAACATCACGATTTGAATATCACATCGTAAGCAAACAAACCCATTGGGTAATTTCTAAACAATTCGAAAATCACATAACACAAGTTGAGCCATCCAAATTCCAAACTCATGGCTCCAATTTTAATGTTTTTTATAAAATTGCATAGTCTGAAGACTCATGTATTAAAAATGATCTTATATTCGTAGCAACAAAGCATTAGATGAGCAACAAAACAAAGAGGAATTCATTATTAGCTTCAACGAACAAGGTGAAGATTAAGAGTCACCTGCATCACTTCCTCCTCCTCCATTACCCTGACTAGCGTACCCCATCCATTCACCCGTTTCATCAGGACTACAAATCTTGAATCTTCACACCAAAATAAAACACACAAAATAAACACACAAATTCCCTATTGAAAATCGTAAACAAAACAAACCGTTCGAGAACAGATTTCCCTTCTTTGTACTGTTGATCTTCGTCTCGAGCAATTTCCTAGATTGGATTTGAACAAACACAAAGATATTAGTGAAATGTAATAAGATATCTATGTAACTATTCTTACATATTTCCATCCAACGTTTGAGCAACAAAATACACAGAAAATATCAGAAACTACATGGGCACCAGTCATCATAACCCTCTCTTCTTTTACCCCGAGGAAAACGTTCCAGCTGCGAAACAAATCGAAACATCAAATTTTGCTTAACCTCTTTTTAATGGGGGAAAAACTTACACCCTGTTGAAGAGGTAAGCCTTCCCGTGCCTGCATTGGAAGTTCTGTACCAGAAAATAAATGAATATGGTGGTGTTTTGATATGAACAAATTGAGAAAATCATGCAACAAAAACCAGTTTCAAAGATTAAAAAGCATCAATAATTTTGGAGTTTCATCATCAAACCTTTGTACCAAAGCATAGATGAATAGCATTTCTCCATTGAAATGTCAATAAGAAGATGATTAAAGAGGCAAAAAGAATGCAGCATTGAACGTCTTAAAAAGGTATAAAACCCATGGGTTCATCAAGAAAACTCAATGAACTGGATATTTTGACCCATAAGCTGCATTTTGTTCTCTTACAGGATTCTAATCTAAACGAATCGCTACCCAATTCTTTAATTAAGAAACTCACAAAGTGAAGTGAAAATAGATCATAAGCATGCCCCATAATTCACCAAAGAACATTGAAGGAATAAATAAACGCTGTTCAATCGATGGGTTCACTGATACTGGCATTCATAACTCAGTGAACACGAAGAAAATTGTTGGTTTTAATGAATTGAAGAGGGCAAGGCAAGGCAAGGGAGAAACCTTCGAGACGATGTCGTCAACAATCGCAAGATGGGTGCCGCAGTATTTGCAACTGTAGGAATTGCCTTCAAGGGTTACTGTATACACTCGTCCCATCTCTTTTCTTCAACAAATTCAAAAATGCTTTTTCCGTGCACCCAAAGGTTTAACACACACGAAGAACGCTCATAAATCAGGACCCAACAAAAGCCCAGCTCATAATTTCACTTTCACACGATATAAGGAATACTATTGATCAGCACAAGCAACCGTTAACAGAAAAAAAACCGAGTTAGACGGAGACCCAAATCAAAACGATGAGGACTAGAAAGTTTCAATCGGCTCAGAAAGCACCATATTGAAAAGGCGTATTTCCAAAGGAGCTTATCGCCTACCTGTTGGGTCAAATATCATTCTACTTTTGTTTAAATGGACTTTCATTTTTCCATATTACGCGCCGTTCAGACGCACAGTTTCTCCATATTCTGTAACACAATATCAGTTGAAAGTGGTTATCGATAGAAGTGCACCGCACAAGGATGATCGACAAAATACAAGGCAGAAAGCTCACTTGGAACTAAGGTTGAATCCCCTTGTCTGTGTATTTGGAGTCACTTGGTTTTAGAGAATTGATTATTTGACCTAAAAATGGAAGAACGGTGAAAGATGAGTGAAGTTCGTGTAAAAGTAAAACCCATATATTATCTATCACCAATTGCGCAAATATCAAAATCCAGGGGAATTTCGCACAATCTTGTAGAAGAGAGAAAGGGAGGGGAATGGCTTCTCATATCTTAGCCTGTACCATTCCATGGTTGCCTTTGGACAATCGAGCCATGTCGCGTTCAAAGCGCTGTAAGTCTGTAATCTTTCATTTTTTCCCGGCCATGGTCGCCGGAATAATCAATCGAAGATAGGAAATCATAGGCCATTATTGCTTCTTGATATCTGTAAATTTTCTGGTGATTCGGGCTCTTTGTTGTCTTTCGGCAGTCAATTTGGCACCCGTTAGATCACAAACCGAATCCAGTTCTGCGGGAGAGACAGAATTCTGCCCTAATTCCAGTAGAAAAGCAATCCCACAACTGAAATCGGAGGTTGTAGTTATTTTTCCGCTTGCTTTCGACCGGCTAAGTTCACTGTGTATTGGCTTAATTTGATGAATAGAAACTTCAACCGGCAACATCCCGACGAAAATGTTTGGCCTGCATATGCTCGACGGCAGCTGTGATCATCGGCGGTCAGACCAACGCTTTGGAAAGCAGAGAAAGGACAGGTTGCCGTAACTGCGGGGGCAGCGGAGCAGTCATATGTAAAATTTACTCACACCTTAAGAGCGAAAACATCCGATTCAGGTTCGCTTACATTTTGGCTTGATTCAGGCGACATGTGCGGCGGAACCGGTAAATGGAAGGCTCTAAATAGGAAACGGGCAAAGGACGTGTACGAGTACACAGAGTGCCCCAATTGCTTCGGTAAATTTGACGAAGACTTTGAGCTTCTTCATTTGGATAATTCGATTACATGGAGTTAGTTATTGTCTTCAGGTAGAGGGAAGCTGGTTTGTCCTGTATGTTTGGGGACTGGCTTGCCGAACACGAAGGGTCTTCTTCGCCGGCCGGATGCGAAAGGATTACTGGACAAGATGTACAATGGCCGTCTCCTTCCAAACTCCTGAAACACCGAGGATTTGCTGTGCTTTTTTTTTTAGATAAAATTGAAATTCAACCCAAATTTGAATTTGATCATCCTAATTTATAGTTTTGGTAATTTAGTTTTTAAAATTTCAAAATTGTGATATTCCAAAAGTATGTGGAAGGCAAACATATTCATATATTTAGTATTTTATGACAAAATAAGTCAATGTGTCAAAGTTTTACAATTTTGATAATTTATATCATATACTAAAAAATAGTCAATTTTAGTTTTCGAAGTTTTGTTATTTTGACAAACTTAACTCTTAAAAGTGGTTTAACGGTGTTAGTAGTTAATATATTTTACATTGAACAATTGAATTCCCAAAATTTAAATAATTTGACAATTTTAATTTCTATGTTAAGAAATATTTTGACTTTGAGATGGCAAATTCTATTATCATGTTAAGAAATATAGATGATAGTTATCATTCTAGATATATGAATAATCAAATAATATAATAATTAGAATGATATCCCAAATTAATTAAAACAAGATGAATAATGAAGAATTAGTTTTTACATTTTAATTGAATTAATATTTGATAAAATAATAATTTATGGAAAATGATATAATTAAAATATCTACAAATTAAAACATGATCTTAAACCATGTCTATTTTTGCAGAAATACCCACAGCAATTTTTGGGCTAATTTGGGTTAATAATGTTAATCCAAAAATCAAATATTGTTTTATGGCGAGTAGCGGACGTCGTCCGCAGAAATATGACGTGGACAGCTATAGCGGGCTGCCACGTGTTCCGCGGACGACGTCCGCTATAGCTGTCCACGTCAGCTTTCCGCGGACGACGACCGTTACTCGCCCTAAAACAATATTTGATTTTTGGATTAACATTATTAACCCAAATTAGCCGCAATTTTTGCACTGATGTATAAAATGTAAATCATTATTAAAATACACTAAGAAACAATAGTTTTATTTATATAATATATAGATTTTCTGCGTCATAAAGATACACATGACTATATTGAAAAAAATAAAGATACCCATAAAATATGTGAAATAGAAAAATAATAGTGGAGAATAAAAACATTGATATGAAAAATGAAAAAAATATGTATTGGTAATTATAAAATAAATTAACAATGGAAATAATAAATTAGAAAACCCAAAATACAAAACTCAAATCATTGAAAACAAAGATACCTACAAAAATAGGATTTTAAATTTATCTATTTCAAAACCTCTCAAATCCAAAATAAATATATACAACCACATAAAAATACATCATGTTGGAATTTCAGGTTAATCATCTAATTCTTATGTGACACCAACTCATTAAGCCGACTCGATACAATTTGATTTGATAAGATTGTAAATATATGATTTTTGATGCATGTCAAGTCTCTTGATAAATAATATTAAATCAAAATAAATAAATGTAATTTTGTCTAGGATTACATAAATTCCAAGTGCACAAATACAACTATTTTCACAATTTAAAAGATTATTTAGTTTCATTAAAAATGAGTATAAATGATTAATTCCACATTCTCCCAAAAAACGCACACTTTTCAATAGAGTATCGCAAATAATCTAAAAATAGATCAATTAACAATAACATTGAGAGAGCACATAAACTATTTCCCCAACGAAGAACAAATTGTATTAATCACAAAATCGAAACATATTTTTGTATCAAATATCAAGAATCGAGAAGTTCGATTCTACCCAACTTGGTGCGTACCGAAAATTAGAGTGTCAGTGTCAAGGACACTGAGTTATTTAAAAAACCCAATACAAGCGATAAGGAGTTTAAAAATAGCATGAATAAGCCATAAGGTGAGTGAGTGCAAATTAAAAAAGCAGCAAGGCAAGAGTTGTTGTAATGAAATAATGATCAAGGCACAATCCTCTGGGGATCACGAGGGAACAATGATGTTTTGCGAATGTTGTTAAGTGCACAGAATAGCATAACAACACGCTCCAATCCCACTCCAAATCCACCATGTGGGGGTGCACCGTACCTTATTACAAAACCATAAATATTAACACAACCGTTTAATAATGATGTTGTAATATGGATGTCCAAATACCAACCTAAAGGAGTCAATGTAAGTGGATATTGTTTTCACATCAATCCCACATTCTTGTGCACGTTCAGACAAGTATTCTGGCACATGGACACGCTGTGCACCAGATATGATTTCCTCACCTACCAAAGCTAATTATTTTCTGGCTCAAAAGAAGATCAAGTCTTATAGTTACCTCGTATGAAAACATCGAATGAGTTGCTGTATTTTGGATCATCGGGGCACGGCATTGTATAGAATGGTCTAACAGCAAGAGGGTAGCGGTGAAGTATGTAAAACTCCGTTCCATACCTGAAATATTACGTGTTGAAATTATAGAGTTTAATAGAAATTACAACGTAAGAGCATGACCGAACGGGATATTAAGTATTAAGGGGAGGAAACTACATATTTAAAGACTTGAACTGTGATACTCCTTCCCTCTTATAAACCAAACCAAACCAATCCAAGTTTCATTAGGGCAATTATATTTTCAACATTATGAAATCCTACAATGATTCCAATTCTTGAGAAAGAAAAGGGGTGCATGCAGTGACATCGATAGTTGATGAAGGTTGTGGTTTCAAAAAAATTTCATCAATGATAATGACACACAAAAAGAAACTTAAATTATTCAATGGCTTCTGAGTTTCCCAAATATACTGAAAGAAAACTATAAATGAAAATGAAAGTAGAAGCATAATGCAATCAGTAGAAAAATGTTTTGAAGCGTACTTTTCATGTACAAGGTGGCCAAGTCTCCTCTCGGTTTCGGTATTGAGATCTCCAATTGGATCAATTTCGACGCCAGCTTCCTGCAAATTAATTAATTAGCATCACACTTGACCACTACTTAAAAAATGCTATTTTCAAAACAGAAGCTAGCTGAACATTTCTGTGCAGGTATCCATCAAGACAAATCATATTTCTTACCTTCAGCATTTGCACGCCCTCTTCAAAAGTCAGTCGCAAGGTCTTTCGTAAGTACTGCATATTCGAATCCATAATAAAACATAGCTTCACAAGGAGTTTGGCACCGAAATTATGCATGTAAAACCATAAAATAAACCTTGAGTTTCTCAAAAGGGTATTGATGATTGATGGCATCAAGCTGCTCCACACATTGCTCATTCAAATAGTCAAACATTGCGACAAACAAACGGTCAACAACATCCATAACCTGCAAAAAATACTCTGAATGATAACAAAAAGAAGATATGTGATCTAAGTGTAGTTAAATCTAAATAAAGTGGATACTTCTGAGTAATGCTCTTTAATCTCCATCTCCACATCAAGACCAGTAAATTCACATAAATGTCTGTGTGTAAAAGAGTCCTCAGCTCTGAATACTGGACCAATCTCAAATACACGGGAAAAATCACCACAAATTGCCATTTGTTTGTGTAGTTGCGGTGACTGTGCCAAGCATGCAGGAGTTCCCTTGTAGTCTAATCTAAAGACAGCTGAACCACCTTCACTAGAACCCGCCATCAATTTGGGGGTGTGTATTCCAACAAAACCTTCAGACAACAAAAATTGCCTAAAAACCTGCACGAAATTGTACCAGATTAAAGAGATTGCATGACACGGAGAAAATAAGATTTTCTATACAAAGAGCAGTAAAACCTTCTGCAATAAAACTGAAGTATTTAAAAAATTAAGTAAAGTTGAAGTTTATTATTTCTAATCAAACACAAAATCCTGCATATACTTACATTTTCAACTTGACACTGGATTCGAAAAATGCCTTGATTAGCGGGTGTTCGAATGTCAAGAACTCGATAATTCAAACGGGTATCTTGATTGACACGAACAAGTGTTCCACCTTTCTGCAACATACACAGATCAATGCTACAAATGGTCCCTACGCACGGAGAAGACTGAGGCAAATAATATAAAATGTGCATAGCATTATACCTCTAAAGCCTTTTCAATTTCAATCTCGCTTCTTGCTGCATCCTCTATATTAATAGGTAAAACAGGAAGAGCTTTGTTCACACAGTAAAACTTAGTCACTTGAACTTCAACCTATAGCAATATAACATATAGATCAAGATAGGCAGCTGAAGCAACACCAATTATGAAAAAAGTATTGTATCTAGATAGTATCAAATGTACAAGAGAAAAATATACTAACCCGGGCAAGATACTTAAGGGTCAAATAAGAAAGACATTATAAAAAAATCTCCTTAATAAATGGAGAATATCTTAGAGCAATTCATGTTAACAGAAGATAGTTCATTAACAGTAATCCAGACCACCACACCCATAAGGGAGGCTCATGCCTCATGGGTACTGACTGGATTTAACTTGAAAGATACCGCCATTGCTGAGAAACATACTTGAGAATTACTAATTGTTATGCCCAATATATATAACAATATGATCTTTTGTTCAAAAAAGAAACAATACTAAAGAATTGGCAAACCAAACCTGCTGAGTGGTGCCTTTGATGGGATTTTCCGGCACTGAAACAGTCCCTACAACATCAACAATGCTCTCTCTGTTCAAGCTAGTGACAAATTTCATCATCTGCGAGCTAACCAAATCTTTCGCCAGCGATAAAACGCATTGCACAGTAAACCCACGTTCCCTCACCACCACGAATGTCATCTTCTTAGCCACCGCACGGATTGTCTGTGCGCGTCCCCTGATTAACACGACTTGGTCTTTCAACTCATCATTCAAATTTTTAATCTCAATCCATTTCTTTCCGGATATTTCCTTTGACTGCAAATCTTTTAATGGTATATCTCCATAATTATCCGCCAGTGGATCCTGCTCATCGATGGCAATCGCTGATACACCTGACGCAGCAGCAGCCGCCGCAGCCGCTTCTTGGCGCTTGAGTTGACGGTCCAACTTCGACTGCTCTTTCTTCGAAAGCTTCTTCTCGGAGCTCTCCTCGGCTACCGTATTCTGGGACTGTTCTTCGGTAGACATTTGCTTCAGGGATTTGATTGAAAGAAAGTGAAGAAAATACAATGGCGGCCCTGCTCTTACCTTCTGTATACTGAAATTTACTCGTGTTTCGCAATTGGACCGAGATCCACGTTTTAATCACTACAGTTAACAATTTGTATTTGCAAATTTCTATGAGCGATATCATGGAGTGATAGGGTTTATTTTTATTTTTTTAAATAATATTGAACGGGACCCTTGGACTTGGTACTAGGGGTGAAAACGAACCGAATCGAACCGAACCTTTGTGACTTTTTGAGGTTCGAGTTCGGTTCGAAAATTGAAAGGTTCGGTTCGAGTTCGAAAAATCGAAATTTGATGGTTCGATATTCGGTTCGAGTGAAGTTCGGGTTCTGCTTGAGTTTGAAGTTTTGGTTCGAATTACAACAAATGAATTGGTTTTCAAAGTTCATTAAACACAACATACATGAAAATCATATGCTCCTCATACTTTCATATGTTAAACATGTAGAAATGACACTAAAAAGTCAAAACAAAGCAAAATCATAGATCTATTATCTTCACAAGTCAAAATATCACAAAAGTCATGCTCCAAGATTAGTAGCTAATAACATGTTGAAAGCCATAATTCACCAAAAACAATATTAGTATCATATCCATGTAAAATCAGTAACTAATTTACATACAAATAAATGGATTTTTCATTTACTTACTCAACATCAAAATTTACTTTGACAAATCACTCATTATTGATTCTGTTCACTCTAAAAATGAAAATGTAAGAAAATCAATAAGCAAAATGAATTAAGTATATTAAATAGTTAAAACTTACTTTAATTCCATTTGCCAATCCATAAAAATGTCTATACCAATCTCCAGCACACATGAGCATTTCTATCGTTTCAAGAGCTAACGAAGCATGCCATTTATCAATTACTCTACTTTTTGCACTAAATATAGCCTCGGATGCAACTGTTGTGATTGGTATACCTAGAATATCTCTTGCCATTGAAGATAAGATTGGAAATTTATAAGTGTTCAATTTCCACCACAAGAGTGCATCAAATTCACTTGTTTCTTCACATTGATGGCATTCTTCCTCAAAATACATATCAAGTTCAGATTTTTTAGATCCAACTATTTCAACAGTTTTCATATAAGAAGAGAATTGAGACCATCTAGAATATGAAGATTGGTTTGCAATTCCTTGATAAGACAACTCCTTTCTTTTAGATCCCAAATGGTTCGATGAGCTCTATAATTGTGCAATCTCCTTTGAAGTCTTTTGAGCATCTGCATACCCTTTGTACAATATTTTCAAATACTCTTTGACAAGTTGCACATGTTCATCAACTTTATCTTCTTGAAATAACCGTGGAAAACAAATTCTAGGGCTTTCATTTTACATCTAGGATCCAAAACCGCACCAATAGACATCAACATATTGCATTCTCACCAATACTTATCAAATTTCTTCCTTATCTTTTGAACCATATTTTTCAAAAAATCCTCATCATCCTCTCGAATAGAATCTAAGGAAACTTTCACAGCAAACACTTCATTTAGAAACAAATTTGCAGTAAGGTACTCACTTCCTGAGATAATTTTTATTGTTGTGTAAAACACCCGCAAGATAGCACAAACTTTTTCTAATTTGTTCAAATCAGATAATGTTGGACATCTTTTATAAGCTGGTTCACGCTCCTTAAACTTTTGGAACACTTCTTTGAAGTTGATTGAAGTATTCAACATTTCATAAATAGAATTTCATCTTGTTTTGCAATCATCGATCAATTTTTTGTTTGGAAGATTCAATTGCTTCACAATTTCGGCAAAAAGTAGCACTCTGCCTTCTGTTCTACGAATGAATTCCACACTTTCACGAATAATTGAAATAACATCTTTTATCTCACTAAGACCATCTTGTGCAATAAGATTAAGTATGTGCGCACAACACCTCACATGAAATAATTTTCCACCATATATGCTGCTTGTCCTTGAGAACGAATCTCTCATATGTTCAATAGCAACATCATTAGCACTAGCATTATCAATTGAAATTGAGAATATTTTGTCCTCAATTTCCCAACTTCTCATACACCGAAAAACCGCATTTGCAATCTGTATGCCACCACGGGGTGGTTTAAGACGAACAAAGTTGAGAACACGCTTATGCAATTGCCATTTTGTATCAATCCAATGACCTGTGATTACCATGTACTTAAACCTTTGATTTGTAGACTTCCATAAATCTGTTGTCAAGGAAATCTTGGTAATAGATTTAAGTGATTACTTCAGATTGTTCTTCTCAGTTTCATAAATCATAAAACAATTTTTTCTTACTGTAATTCTTGATATACCAGTCCACAATGGCATCCCACGTTTGCAAAACATGTTGAATCCTCTTTCTTCAACAATTTTGAACGAATGCTCATGCAATAGTATCCAAATAGCCGTTGCCTCTTTCATCTTCTCCATGTCAAATTTATCATCCTTTAAAGGAGGAAGTGAGCTAGAATTTAGCCATGTTGGGTTGAATGCAAGTTGTAACTGTCTTGACTTAGTGGCTTCATCTTTTTTGAATTGTTGTAACTTTGCACATCTCAATAAACATCTCTTCATGTGAGTAGTTGTGCCCGATGTTTTTTTTGAAGAGTTCATGACAATGTATACATTCATACTTGCTTACACCATCGGATTTAGGATATTCTTTCTCTATGAAAACTGTCTATACTTCAGATTTTTTCGATCTTTTTGGCTTATCAAAAGGATTTCCATCTGAATTGTCCTTAATATCTCTTACTTCAATCACTTCATTTTCGATTCCAATGATCCCCAAATCCTCATTCAATTGATCAATAACTTCGTTTCCATTATGCTCTTGTAATTCATCAAATTCCGGCATGCTTTGACTTGTTGAATCAACCATAGAAAAAGTTGTAGATACCTACACAATAAAATTAAATAATTACACAAATTAATTGAACAAACTTCATATATGATTAGTTCACTAAAACTAAAATGTAATAATGTAATATAAATGACATAAAAAATCAATCAAATAAAATCAATTTTATTGTCAGCAAGCTCCTTAAAATTTTTTTAAAACTGAAAATCTCCTATCGAAGCAACAATGACCAATCATAGGAATTATAGAAGAAAAAATGAAAGACTATAACAAAAACACTCATTAACAAATCAAAGCACAATAAAAAAAATTTAGACTAGAAATCAAAAAACTTAATACAAAAATAATGTTTGCCATCAAAGATATATACAAGAAAATTAAGAAATGTGTACCCGTAAATCCTTGAATAGATTGTAGCAAGATTCCAAAATTGTAACAAGAAATACAAAGGAAACATATAGGAATAGCGCAGGAACAAACTAAAAAAATGTAGAACTAGGGTTACGGGCAAAGTGGGTCATTAATAAAATTCAATGGGCTTTTATTATTTAATCAATATATATATAATATATTAATATAATACTATAGGTTCGCGATCCTTCGAACAAGTATAAAAAGGTTCGAGTTCAGTTCGTTTGGAAATCGAATTCGAACCGAGCTCGGCTCGGCTCGGTTCGATAAAATCGAGCTCGAACTCGAACTTTAGTTGGCTCGGTACGACAGGTTCGCGAACTGGCTCGGTTCGTTTTCACCCCTACTCGGTACCCATCAAGTTGCAAAACAAACTTTTCTAAGTTTTGCAACTATTTTTGCATTTTTAATGGAATATTTTCTCGGGTTTTTTTCAAATAATTTTGTTACACGTGAAAATCAAATACCTTTACTTACACAAATAAATAAGAGAAATTGCATAAATAATCCCCCAATTTACTAGTTGTGTAAAGATCATGCCCTCAAACTTATGAAATTGCATGAATGACACATCAAGTTATCAAAACCGTTTGTTTTTTATCCCTAGTATTTAACACATGATTTTTTGTTAAGTTTGCACACATTTTTCGTTGGCATTATTCGTTCTCAATATTCACAAATTATGCAAATAAGACTTTTATACGAAAAATTATAAAAATTGATACTTCAAGTTCGAGAAATGTGCATCCAGACGTAAAACAATAACAATATCGTAGAGGGTCAATATCAAACGGTATTGTTTACTTGAGGTGTCTTACGTGCATTTAATTAAAGTTTGAGTGTCATGTGTGCATATTTTTATTAATTTGAGGTGTCATATTTGCATATTTTTATTAACTTGAAGTGCCATATTTGCAAATTCGTAATTTGGAGAGTATGCCATTTACACCGCCCGAAAGTTGGAGGGTCACCGGCCAACGTCACCCAAATAAATAAATTGATTTTACGATAATGTACAATCATGGCAACCTTAATGAAACTAGCACAAGCCCAAGTTTTTATTTGAAAGTTACCAGGCAATAGTCAAATTGAAATGCTACATTACTATTTCAAGGGAAAATTGAATACTTGATTGCTTTTGGATAAAATTAATAATAAACATAACTTAGAGGACAAAAATATATGGGATAGACGTAAAAAAATACTCATATATTTTAGTCTCTAAAGTCATATAATTGTCTTAATTGTTATCTCAAATTATATTGTGGCCAAATCATATCTCATGGTTTGCAGTATTTTGCAAAATCAGTCATCAAACTTTAATATATGATGAAAAAAACTTTCCTTCTACGAAAAGGGCTTCTCTTTCTTTCTTGGTTTGACTGATTAGTAGTTGTAGTAGTACGGGTATGGAGTCTTCGGTCGTTCACTTCAACACGTGCTCATTTCGGGATTTCCAATATTTTCAATTATAACAATTAGTCATCCACGAAAAATCAAATTTTGGAGATATTTTTGCATTTTGGGACTACAATTGCCAAAATTTGTGAACTTGATGACAAATTTTATCAAAATCATCCAACTTTAAATACGAACACCATTCTCTCAAAACATAATAGTTCATCATAAAAATATAAGATGTTATATGAGTAATGATGAGATCCACATAACCCGGTACCCCCAACCTGATCAGGGCCAAGCTTAGTCAGACCAGCCCAAGTAACATAAGCCGAACTTGAAGGCCCAGATCCAACTCACGTGAATGGACGGCCCAGTCAGGCCAGTCGGGCCCGACCGCCCGTTCATATCGATCGGCCCCGATCGATAGGGCCCAATTTTCTCCCCCTCACCAGGACCGATCGGTCCACATCTCACAGGCTATGCTTCGGGCTATCCACATTCCTCAACATGCGACAACAACCTCCGACAATTCTGTCAAAGGCATGGTCCGGCGGAGTCATATGAGCATTCCTTAGTCTGGAGGTAGCCGGCTAGTAGCACCGAAATGCCTAGCGTTGTGCAGCCCTATGAAGTCATACTCGACGGCTATCCCGCCTGACACGAGCCGACCTAGCCGCAGAGGACAAGCACAAAACGACACATTACTGTTCACGCAACACAATAGGCGTATAAAAATGACACTTGGGAAGCAAAGAAGAGGATCCTCTTCCGATTCTCCTTGCTAGTTTTCTTACTTAGCCATCTATCGATTTATTTTCGGTAAGCTTTCCTCCCCTTATTGTCTAAAGAACAAGCATGGTATTTGTGATTAGCATCTTGTTTAGTGAATCGACTAAGCGCATTTCCAGTTCTTAGTCAAGTGATTTTTTCATCAACTTTGAGGTTTTTCACTCTAAAACTGTCTTGTCTCTTTCATACTTGATTTATAATCGTATTCCACACATTAAACAAATTACAACCGAGTTCGTCTTGCAACGAACTGGACGACTGTTGACACCCCGGTTTTTGAACCACAACAAGTAAAATATAAAAGGTACACGTATAACGTATCTATTAATAAAAAATTAAATAGGTAGTTAGAAAGACATTCAATAAATAGTATTTTTATTCAGTTTGTTATAAAGTAATTGAAAGTTTGACTTAAACAATATATTTCGTCCCAACCATACCAAATAAAATAATTCGTTGGTTAGGCATGTCTAATTGACATTTTATCATCGAGCTTTGAAAATACAATTAAATAAAATTTTAATTGATGATAAATAGCTGTAAGAAGACAAGTTGTTTCAAAAGAAAAGTGTTCAACTTTGAGTCATGGAAACAAAGTTATTATTCCGAATTTTACGAATGAAGTTTTGGTTTAGTTTGCCGAAATTTGTCGGTGTAATTCTACTTATCGGAGTATGCATTTCGTTCTTGTTCAACATATCTACAGTACTGAAGGGTATTTTATTCGAATACAACATTGAAGAAATTGTTTATTCCTACAAAAAGCAATTTGCCGACGATCTTCTTTCAAGTGGATTTGATGACGATTCTTCTTGCATTAGTAGGTTTGATTCTCTATTACATCAAAGACAAGCATTAAAAACACCATCTCGATACCTCGTAAATAAGTTACGAAGTTACGAAGAACGACATAAGAAGTGCGCTCCATATACGTATTTGTATAACGAAACGGTTAATGCTTTGAAAAACAACATTTCTACAACATCATTTGAATGTAAGTACAATATTTGGTTTCCAACTGGTGGTTTAGGGAATCGAATGATAAGTCTCGCATCCTCGTTTCTTTACGCTCTTCTAACTGATCGAGTTTTTCTTATTGATACCAAAGATGGAATATCTCATCTCTTTTGTGAACCATTTCCAAATGGTTCTTGGTTACTTCCATTTGACTTCCCTTTACGTGATAAATTTAAGGGTTTTAAGAGACATTCACCACATAGTTTTGGTGAATTATTGTCTAAACAACTAGACAGCTTATTACAACAGTCTTATGTATATGCTCATGTTTACTCAAATTACGGTGATTTTGATAAACGTTTTTACTGTGATGAAGATCAATCTTACGTTCAAAATGTGCCGTGGGTTATAATGATGTCAAATGTTTATTTTGCTCCTGCTTTCTTCACTATGCCAAGTTTTGAGCAAGAACTACAAAATCTATTCCCAGACAAGGGAACTGTATTTCACTTTCTCGGTCGGTATTTGTTTCATCCCACAAATGATGTATGGGATCTTGTAATAAGATTCCATGAAACTTATTTGTCTGAAGCTGATTTTAAACTAGGGTTTCAGATTCGAATCTTTCATGATGAACGACAAATCCCTTATCAAAATATCCTCAATGAAATTCTTACATGCACAATCAATGAAGGGTTACTTCCAAAAGTTATTCATGGCAAAGAAGAGAATCAAAGCATGCTTAAAATCAAGGAGAAAAAGAGAAAGATTGCTGTGTTAATTACTTCATTGAAGCGCGATTACTTTGAAGAACTGAGAAAAATGTATTGGGAAAATAATACAGAATCAGGAGAGATTATTTCAATTAATCAACCAAGCTTTGAGGGACATCAGGAAACAGGAAAAGCGAATCATGATAGAAAAGCATTAGCTGAAATGTACTTACTCAGTTTAACAGATGAATTGGTTACGAGTTCAAAATCAACTTTTGGTTATGTGGCTCAAAGTCTTGGTGGATTAAGACCGTGGATGATTTTTAAATCTACGAACGAGAATAAGCCATGTCAGAGGCTCTTATCAATGGAACCTTGCTTTCAGATGCCTCCAAACTTTGATTGTAAGATGAGACGTGGAACAAATACAAGTGTTATTGAGCCTTATTTAAGACAATGTGAAGATGTTTCTTATGGAGTTAAATTGGTTGGTTGATAAGCTATAAAAATGGTCGAAGTGCTTCTTCCATTGAGTTGTCTTTAACTCATCTTGTACAATAATTCCCATGTTTATTTCACCAATAGAATATTTTCATTAATTTTGTGGATTTCAATTATCATATTTATTGTATTTAATACTAATTTCTATTTATTTATGTATATATTTGATCCGGATTTACAACATGGTAACCATGGTGGTATTACCTGGAGTATTTTCGGTATTACTATACCCCGGGAGCTCGTCCAACTTGGCTATGTATTATTTTCGTTATCCTCGTATATTTGTGTCATGATATATTTTTGTGGGTATTATCGTAATTCGAACCTCCTGAGCTTACAAATGAGCATTATAATGACATTTCTATCAGTTTCGGGCAAATTCGTTCCCGAACGGAGCCAAGGGTATTTTCATAATTTGGCGCCCGGGAGCACGCTGGTAAGTTGTGGCGATACTTTTGACTGTATGTTCAATATCTAGAGGTAATGAGTAAATATGCGAGGTTTTCTGGTATTCTCTCATTGACATTTCCGACTAATTCTCGACCAGAATGCATTTCCGAAGCTCCGGGACTATATGGCTTTTATTCCAATTTAATTGGATATTATTTAAGTACTTTGGGTTGAATCAAATGAAATTGGACTCTTGGACCTAAAACTTACCAGTTGGGCTGGATTTCTCTATAAATATAAGTCCTATGGCACTAAAAAATGGTTCAAACTGTTATCACGCTTCCCAAGGCAAAACATTCCTTTTTATGCATTGTCTAATCCGCGAGATCTTGCAAGTATTCGCGAGATTCTGCTAGTATCCGCGAGATTGTGCACTATAACCCCGTATTCGCGAGATTTTGCACTGAGCCGAGACGTTTTGAACTCATCCGCAAGATTTTGCACTGCAATCTGCATTCGCGAGATTTTGCACTGCAATATGAATTTGCGAGATTTTGCACTGCAATCTGCATTTGCCAGATTTTCCAAGCAGTCGTGAGGTTTCGCTAATGATATTGCCCGGAGTTATTTAGGTAATTATGATACCCCTAGGCTCGTCTGACGTGACTAAAAGGTATCTTCGGTTTTCTATTACGTTTATTGAGCAATGTGATATCGGGTTAGTCTCGTAATTTGGTCATGTATGGCCCACGTATGAGGATTCTGATGGTGTTTGGAGCAGTTTTGGATGATTTCGGTCGGAAATGATTTCAAAGGTATTTTCGTAATTTGGACACCCCCGGGTCCGATCGATACGATCACTATGGTATTTTCGGTATTATAAGGTTATTTGTGGTTGAAATGGTGACGAATGTATTTTCGTAATTTGGGCGTTCCGGGTCCGATCCGTACGCCCACTACGATATTTTCTGTAATGTGAGGTATTTTTATTTGCTTTGGGGATCCGGAGGCCGCATGGAAAGTTTTCGGATGAATCACGAGTATTATTGCATAATTCCGAGTTGGAATGACGATAGGGGTATTTTTGTAATTTGGTGTCCAGAAGATGTTATGGCAAATATTATATGATAGTTTGGATATATAATGAGTATTATTGAGATAGATCTATGCTGAGCGTATTTTGGCTTATTTTCGCAAGTTACGAGCCGATCGAGAGGCATTGCGAGTAATCGGGGACATTACGATAGATATCCGGTTGAAACCGAGTGTTTTTGTGCAAATTGGGTCAAATCAAGTCAGACTGGATAAGATTGGGTTTTTAACCCATAGGTGAGTTAGTAGCTTGAATTCTCTATAAATACAAGTCCATGATCACTTGAAAAGGGGTCGGAATGGGAGATGAATTAAGAAAATACTCGGAGTTGGAATTCCTGAAATCAGCCAAGTCCTAAAATCCGTGATGAACAGTAACTCCAGTGGTGAATAGTAAATTCGCGATAAAACAGTGACTCCGGGATGAATAGTGAAATCCGCGATGAATAGTAAAATTCTCGATGAATAGTATATGTGATAAATAGTACTCAGGAGATGAATAGTGGAATCCGCGATGAATAGTAAATCCACGAGAAAATAGTAACTACGGCATGAATAATGAAATCCGCGATAAATAGCAACTCTGGCATGAATAGTGAAATCCACGGTGAATGTAACCCCGGTTGAAAAGTGACTCCAGCATGAAAAGTAAAATCTGCAATGAATAATGATTCAACGATTTCGTCCCGATCGTTATTATCAAACTCATTTCTTCCCCCGAGATCGAGTCTATATCATTTATTTAATTGAATATACCATATTTTGTAATGTTGTATTTTATTATAGTGAAACACTCAGGTAGAGCTTCGCTCTCCCGATGACGTAAGCTCACACATTGTGTGCCCAACCTTGTAATTCTTTGTGTCTTAACAACATCATCAACAAAAAAATTGACTGATCAAAAATACCAAAAATATTTTAAGACTAGATCAGTTTGGTGACGTCTGTGGGGACCTGAGACTTAGTCTCATTGAGAGCTATTGTGCTGAGCTTGGATTTTGTTATCTATTATGATGATTTGGGATTTTTGATATGAGAACGATGTAGATGAATATATTGTGACGGAGTGTACCCTCATTCGATAGAAATCGTTATATATTTTACTTGGGACTCAATAAGTGCCGCCGGAAGAGTTCTCGGTAGTGGGAACATCTAACAAACCTGTGGAGCGGGATTTCATCCGGATAGTACCTATTATAAACGCATTGCATCTGTGTGTGCCATGATATAGCCGGACTTCGTTAGCGGTGATTTCAACTATTTCGCAATAGAGGAGTGGATAATGTATGAGGTAGAGTTTTATAAGAAAAATGAGATTAGAGNAAGTTATTCATGGCAAAGAAGAGAATCAAAGCATGCTTAAAATCAAGGAGAAAAAGAGAAAGATTGCTGTGTTAATTACTTCATTGAAGCGCGATTACTTTGAAGAACTGAGAAAAATGTATTGGGAAAATAATACAGAATCAGGAGAGATTATTTCAATTAATCAACCAAGCTTTGAGGGACATCAGGAAACAGGAAAAGCGAATCATGATAGAAAAGCATTAGCTGAAATGTACTTACTCAGTTTAACAGATGAATTGGTTACTAGTTCAAAATCAACTTTTGGTTATGTGGCTCAAAGTCTTGGTGGATTAAGACCGTGGATGATTTTTAAATCTACGAACGAGAATAAGCCATGTCAGAGGCTCTTATCAATGGAACCTTGCTTTCAGATGCCTCCAAACTTTGATTGTAAGATGAGACGTGGAACAAATACAAGTGTTATTGAGCCTTATTTAAGACAATGTGAAGATGTTTCTTTTGGAGTTAAATTGGTTGGTTGATAAGCTATAAAAATGGTCAAAGTACTTCTTCCTTTGAGTTGTCTTTAACTCATCTTGTACAATAATTCCCATGTTTATTTCACCAATACAATATTTTCATTAATTTTGTGGATTTCAATTATCATATTTATTATATTTAATACTAATTTCTATTTATTTATGTATACATTTGATCCGGATTTACAACATGGTAACCATGGAATAAAATTGGTTGTAGAGGTTATAACAAATCAGAGTGAAGTCAAATAGTAATATTATTAGTTGCTCAAAAGAGATATACTACAAGTATTTAAAGGAAAAATAAATGGTTATCAAAGAATTGATAATCTAGAGAATTTTCAAAACAACAAGCACACACAACGAATCTCCCGACTAAAATATATTTGATTTGATCGGATTCTCAATATATACTACTAGTACATCATCAGTCTCAGCAAGTGAAGCCGATCAATCCTTTTTTTTTTATCCTTGCACTCTAGCTTAAAATGTCTCATCTTCCTAAAAATTCCAATACTGTGATTCTTCACCTCCCTTCGATTATCCCTTTGACTGATCATCTCGATCGTCATTGTCATCACATTCACTCTTGCCTCATCAGTATTTTACCGACCTGACTACGTTTCCAAGGCCTTGGGTCATTGCATTCCAATTGGATCTATGCATTTCCTCATTGATTAGCCGATCCCGCACGTCGATAAAATTAAATATGCTCGGTTGGCTATTGATCACCTTGATTGTGGTCCCTTAATTGCCTACAATGTTCCAAGTAAAATGATGGTCAGTTAATCATCATTGATTTCATGTTCCATCGATACAAGTTGTCTTGCAAGATTATTGAATTCGATCAAGTATTTGGAAACTAAACCACACTCTGCCATATTCAAGGTGTATGGTTTCTTTGAAAGGTCCACTATGTTTGTTGATGTAGGTTTTGTGTACATATCATCTATTGTCTGCATTATCTCGTACGTATTGGTTTTATAAAAATGTTGAATGTAATGTTTCTCGTTAAAGTTTCCACCATAAACCCAAGAGCATTTTCATCAATTCTTTACAACTCGACATCCGTCATCTCGATCAATTTATCTTTCTTAAGAACTACACCGAGATCATGTCGTCGTAAATTTCCTTCAATTTGCATCTTCTAATACCGATAGTCGTCGTCATAAAACATATTCGCCACCCAATAGCCACCACTAATTGTTTGGAGAAATCCTCCATTGAAAAGAATTATCTTTATTCGGTGTCAGACCAAATTAATGTAATAATAACCAAACGTAATTGGAGAAAATAAGAGACACAAGATTTATCGAGGAAAACCAAAACTGCAAAAAACCATGTGACCGATAAAACTCGGTCATAAACTCACTATCACAATAACAATAGAGAACAATATGTTACGCCTTATATTGATTACAATTTTGTTCATGAAACTCAACATTGTTAGAGTTCATGTCACACTCTAATATGTGACTTGCCATGTTAAAAAAAACATCCTAACACAAGGCATTCATTCTATTCTTAATACTACTTTTTTTAGATCTTCCCCGTGCTAAAGTAATAATAACAACTAATGAGTAATTTACATTTCCACAAAACCACACAATAAGTATCATTTACAAGATCAACTAAACAAAAGATGAATAAAAGTTGGAAATTTTTAACTAATTTCCTATTTTTATCTACTATCCCAAGCTCTCCTTGATTGCCGATCTTTTCTTCTATCCACTTTCATCTGAAATACTTGGGAAACAAGTACTATTAGCGGAGTAATAGAGTAATTTAAATGATAAAATAAGAAGTAATCATTCAATAAAACATAAACTTTGTCTTCTTATATTGCTACCCACTTATAGAAGTGGTCACCTATTTCACTTCCTTCTTTATCTATGGTTTTAGCATCACCATGAATAGAGAAGGATATGAACCAACTAACTGCCCCTCGGATCGGACAAGAAGCACAATCCACTTATCAACAATCCATTGGGTAAAACTGTTATTTTCAACATATAACTTCCCATAGTAATTGATCTTTGTTCTATTCCACAAACGTGGTGTTTACAAGCTAGCTTGATATTAGCTCATTCCATGAATATATCATGTTACTAGGAGATTGCTTCCACTACTCCTCCAATCTTAAAATCGAAACAATTAATTTTAGCAACACAAACACATAGCATAGACGTATAGCGGATAAACATCACATTAAACCAGATCGTTTTTACCATAGCAACTGATACCCAAATATCACATAAAAATAGTCTTTAGAAAGCTAACTCATGTGTCTAATAACTGATAAAAAAACTCAACTTCATTAGAGCACTCTATCACTTCATAAAAATTTCCACAACAGATCCATGTTTGCTGTTGCATTTGCTGAAATTTCAGTCTATATCTACTTGGTAAAAATAACATAACTTTCACACTCGAAAGATACAAAATTCTTATGAAATTAGACATAAAATGAAAGATAAGCATTCTCGATTTCAACATAAAAAAACAGCCAATTGGTACAGTTTAATATTTCAACACAATATATACACATATCAACAATTATATCCAGTTTTTATCTTATTACTCTAATAACCTGCTTACTCTGCTTCTTCTCTACCAAATCTTCAATAACAAATCTCCTGATATCCTTGGTTGTGGTTCTGATATGGTTAATCTAAGGATACAATACTCTAACTCATCGGAACTGAACTATACATTCACATGTTCCAGCCTTTTCTTCAAACGATTGTGTTCTTTCTTGCAACCTTCCAACCAAATCATTTCTATCATGTTCCCCCAAACCCTCTTGTTGAAGGAAGCTTAGCATTTTAAGATATGTACTCTCTTTCCTTTATTTTTCACCAATACACACACAACACTTGTCATCTTCTAAATTTTCCAATCACATGCATATTTCTTCATCTATTCTATATATTTAAATGATAAAACTCATATTAAGTACATTTCATTCATTATTTATAGCTTATAATAGAAAACTTATAATCTACTTATTTAAGTTGTAAACTCATCATCTTAATTATTTTACAAAAGACATGTAAATAAATATTACTTCTAACCTTATGGTTCTCATAGTTCATACTTGGATATACTATTAGTAATATTCTTTCGAATATTTTACAATATTATCTCTTCATATCTTTGGTTGCGTCTTCCATATATTTAACTAATGAAATATATCTACATATATTCTTTTATTGTCACTAACAAGATACACTGTATTTTCTTCTATATATTAACAAAATTATGAAACTAATAAATTTTTAATTTTCTAAGAATTCATTCAACAAATTAATATTATACAAAAATTAGATTTTAATTTATAAATATAAGTTTTTAAATAGATAATATCCATAAGTTAAATAATATATATATATATATATATATAAATTAGTTAACAAATTATTTATTAGTCAAATATCACTGCTATACTTCAATAAATTTTTCTGTCTGTTTCAAAATAAATGATTAAGAAGAACATTGAATAGTATTTGGCACTACTAACCAATTTGACACAATTTAATTTTAATTTTTCAAATTTAAAAACTTTTTATTAAGTTTGAGATCTTCATAAATTATCAATTTTAGTTCAAGAATACAAAAATACCGTTAACTTTAAAATTTATAATAATTATAATTAATTTATCTTCTCATTTATGAAACAATGTTTTTATTTTAAAAAAATTGAGTTGGAACCAAAAAATGATTTCTCGGTAAAACGATATAAATTTTGATGTATAATTCAAAACAAAAATTCATGTATTAATTAATTCTTTATATACATTAAACATCGTCATTTCAATTGAAGTGTAAAACATCTAAAGTAATTCATGTTGGCATGTAATTCAGTCCCAATTTAGACCGGCACCAATTATATATATCAATTATTAATTTATATTTTATTAAATTAAATTAGGATTTATTAGAAAATCAAGCTCATTATCACAAAGAATAATCTGTACCGAGTAATACATGACAAATTATCGATTTAGGATAAGATGTGTTAACTATAAATGACTATTTAGAATTTTAGATTGATTATTTAAAATCAATAATAATTCAACATTTAGTTTGGATCATAGTTTTAAAAACTGATTTAAATTCGCAGATCCAACCGGTCTGACTGAGAATAGATCGTACTACCGGTCCGATTCGAACCGATTAACAATATATTTTAAAAACCGGTTTTATTACGTTAAAAATATGGTCGGACCGGGTTTTTTGCCAAAAAACCGGTTACAATAACCGGTTTGTTTTTTAAAGTATCTTAAAGATGAATTGTTTGGCACTACAAAACTTATGTTTCTATACCTTTAGTTCTTCTCAATGAACTCACGACTGTCAAGAAATTGAAACAATTCATATAATATTCTTAATGTGAGTTTTGTGTCTAGCAAGATAACGATTTTGATCCATCTAATTGTTTGTTATTGTGGATTTTTACAAGGTACACAAACATTTGATTCGATTTTAGTTCGTTTATTTCTTTGTTTAATAACAGTTTTTGTCCTAGATCTAAATCTTTATTTGAGGAAATATGATTTAGATTAGTATTGCGACGTCCAATGTTTCTTATTTTGACTTCTACTAATATGTCTTCGGAATCATAGTAGTAGTGTTTATAGACCTATGAGTTAGACGAAACTTATGAGAAGAAATTATGAAGATCAGAATTCGGATTAAGTTGTATGAATTTTTTTATTTTACTTCATATTATTATTTCATCATTGAATTTTTAATCCCTAAAACTCTAGTTTTAATTGCAAATAACTTTTTTTCTATTAAACTTTTTTGTATATTATCTATTACACATTTTTAAAATTTATTTAAAGTTTTTGAAATCAATATTTTTTTTGTTTTTAATATTATTTTTCTATTAAACTGATTCAAATCGATTCGATCATCCGATCCAATCGATAGAAGATATTTTTGATTTGGATATATTCCTTCATTAAATATGAAAATTGTTACTTTACCTTTGGATTTCGGCACTAAATTTATTTCAATTGACGAACATCCAACTCAATTCACAAAATTCATCGATTTGTTGTTGTATTTACGGAATTTTATTTTTCATATCAAATCCAATTTTTTTCCGAAATTAAAATATTAATTTATAAATCAAAAAACATAATTTAATAATACTTATCATATTTATTTTGAAGTTAAAGATACCTTAATAATTTTGAAATATATCAAAATTAAGGAATTAATATTGTTATAAAAAAACAGAAGGATTAAAATTAAATTTAATAGGAGTGTGGTTCTTATTCGATCTGAACGAACCGAAATTTGTTCATGTTCGTTTAAATTTTTTTTCGAAAATGCTTATGTTCATTCATATTTTATTCGAACTGTAATTCATGTTCGAAAATTATTCAAATATTTATATAATGTTCATGTTCGTTCTAATAAGTTGTTTGAATAGGTTCTTCGAACATATTCGAACACGTTCTACAACCTATTTATTTTTTTTGAATTTAATATTGAAATTCAATATACTAAAATTGATTTTTTAGATTAAAAATTAAAAAATATAATTTGAAAAGAAAATAAGAAAAATGTTATAATACCTATAAAATATAGGAAAATATGAAAAGATAATGTGAAATATGATAAATTATATTTTTTTATTCTTAATATTTAATAATATATTTATATTAAATATAATTAAAATAATATATTTACTCAATAAAATATTAATGTTCATGTTCGTCGAAACTATAAACAAAAATGAATAAATATTCGAAAAATGTTCATATTTATATTCGAATAAATGAATACGATTATATACGAACCAAACATATTTCAAATATGAAATGTTCGGATAGCATTAAGAGAGCCCAAAATAAAGTATTTCCAATTCTCAGGATAATTTTTTTTATTTTGCATTTTCACGGATAAGGATGAGAATAATTGTGAAAGCCAAAGAGCCACATCCTGGCCCTCCATGATCGAACCACGCGCTCTTGTTTTCTCAATTGTGATTTTGTTTTCATTTGGCTAAGATTTGGCCAACTGTAGAGTTCATTATGATTTAAATGTACATTATATAGTGTATAAGGTGGGAAGATAAGTTTTTTTTTATTTTGTCTCTTATTTTTTATTAATTATATCCATATATTTTTCATATAAAAATAATTATATTTTAAAAATTTAATATGATATCGAAATAAGTTAAAAATTCATGATTGACTTTATTCGAAGTTCATTTAAGTTAATGAAATTGAAGCGATGGCAATTTTATAAAATCCAACTTATAGATAATTAGATTTAATTTGTTTAATATTTGCTTTTACGCCCGCCCAGCACGAGTAAATTCATTGATTATTTTAAACAGCGAGTGGAGCTGGAGCCTGTAAAGGAATAGAAAACAAGAAACAGCAATATTTCTCTTTCTACTAAACTGTATAGTGCTATGTTTTTAATAGTTCGAACAGGAAATCTTCTAGTTCAATAGAATCGGTACGAATCTTTGTTCAAATTGAAATGAAGTGTAAATATTTTAAAATTTCATTCTATTTAAATCGAACCGCAAAATTTATGGGACACTCAAAATCGGTTGGAATATATCGTTGATCCCCCGGTTTTAAAAGGTAGCTATAGTGTATTCAACCTTCTTCCTTCCTTCCTTCCTTATAGAGAGAGATTGTTTTTGTCTGCGGGGAGGATGGGCTGTGAGAGGGATTTCAAGCTGTGCTACTTCTGTAAGGCGGTGCCGGCGAGTGTTTTCTGCCGCGCAGACTCCGCCTTCCTTTGCGTTCCCTGCGACGGCAGAGTCCACGCTGCTAACAAGCTTGCATCACGCCACGCCCGTGTATTGTTATGCGAAGTTTGCGAACAGGCACCCGCTGCTTTCACCTGTAAAGCTGATGCCGCAGCACTCTGCACCACTTGCGACCGAGACATCCACTCCGCAAACTCACTTGCTCGCCGCCACGACCGGATCCCGGTCGTCCCTTTTTACGACGCAGCATCTGCAACTGCAACCAACTCCACTCTCCCGCAACAGGATTACTCCGAGGAAGAAGCTGAAGCTGCTTCCTGGCTCCTCCCGGACCTTGTCTTTAAAGCCGCCGAAGATCCTGTGTCCCCGGAATTCAAATCGGCAGAGTATCTATTCAACGACATAGATCATCCCTATCTAGATCTGGATCTGATCGTCGGTGAGCAGAAAAACGCCCACGTTGATGGTGTTAATGAAAAGCAAGTGTACTCATCGGACGGCGTGGTCCCTGTCCAACAAAAGGTAGAATTTGAGTCCGTCCAGTACCCCGGCCCTGTAGTCGACGGCTACCCGACCTACAAAGTAGAATACCCTGGAGCCAAGGCACCATTGATGTATAGCTTCGCCTCGTACTCGCACACCATCAGCAACAGTGTAAGTTTCTCTAATTTTCATTAATAGAAATAGAATCAATCAACTAGAGATGGATGATTATGATTTGAGGATCGATCGATCAGGCATCGTCTTCTTCGATTGACGTCGTGGTTGTACCGGATCAAGGAGACGCATCGAACACGTACGGGAAGAGTGAAGGTGACGCGCCGCCGTTGCCGGTGTCTGGTTTGGACAGAGAAGCGAGGGTAATGAGATACAGAGAGAAGAGGAAGAACCGCAAGTTCGAGAAAACCATAAGATATGCCTCCCGTAAGGCGTACGCTGAGACAAGGCCGAGAATCAAAGGGAGGTTTGCTAAGCGATCGGAGCTCGAAGTCGATTACCTCATTCCTTCAGAAGCATCATACGGCGTCGTTCCAACATTTTAACTAGATATCACCACTTCGTTAAAATCAAAATTGTACTGTAAATCGAACCTATTTAATATATGATTTTAGAAAAATCCATATATTTTAAAATTTTAAAATAAAAATAATAAATTGGAACAATTTTGACTTTATTGTTACTAATGTGTATTTATATGTAACTTGCGTGATGTAAACCTAGGCTATTGTACACGTAATACCAAGGAAGTTAAATCGGTCGGTATCGCTCATACCGGTCATGATCGGTATGATCGATTGTTCCTATATATCGATGGTATACCGGTGATATATTGAAATATCGGTGTATCGGTCATAACCGATATTTACAGGTATGATCGGTATACCGGATGGTATACCACAGGTATGACTATCATGCATAATACGTGCACACTTAAAAACAGGAACGGGGACACGATCATCATAAAGTGTACATTAGGACACGTCAATGTCACGTAGGATTTAAAAATAAAAATTTAGTAAAATATATACGGAAAAATCAATATATATGATTGGAATATCAATAGTATGTCATATATACTATAAATATATAAAATAATCATATGATAATTGATTAAATTAAATATGTAGTAAAAAAATAAAACAATTAAAAGTAAAATTCTAAAATAAAAATAATTTTAAAATATAATATATATTATAATAATGAACACGAATATTATAGCTTAAACATGGAACGCGTTGCAAAAACACGAAGTTTTAAAAATGTGAAATGACCGTGCAACCTAGATGTAAATACTAATAATCAATCAACATTAGAATTTTGATAATTTTTCATTTGCATTAATAGTAGATTCCAAACTATGTTATTAGTAGTTATAATTTATATACCAATCCCTTTTCTAATCTAGTAGCTATAATTATGATATGTCATTTTCTATTGTCATTATTTGTCGAGAAAAGAATTTTGTATAATAATATGGTTATTTAGGCTAAATAATACAATAAAAAAATCTTATTATTATTTTACTATAGCTCGCGTACAATATCCACGGTTGAATATTTATGATAATAAATATATTTATAATTATTTGATATTTTTTTATATCATTTTTTCATAATATTAATATACATATCTAAAGCAAAATAATCCAACCCCAAATCAAGCATATTATTAAAGCAAAAGAAACTTACTTTATAGATGGTATCATGATAAATCCATGATGAATCACTCAGTGTTTTCATACCGGATGGTATACCGTCGGTATACCAATCGTACCGTTCATACCGGTCCGAATCGGTATGAAAACATTGGAATCACCTTCTATTTATAATGAAAAATTGATTTAAAATCACACAATGAGTGTATTTAGAATTTGTAAAACTCCTTCTACAGCACTTGCAATAGTTTGCCTTAGGCATTCAAAAGCAATTAAGCACTTCATAAGGGACCTTTTGTTAAAAATCTAGTTTTAACTTGATTTTTTAATCGAATAAATTAAATAAATAAAAAATATATACTGTATATTGTAAATTTATTATACCACATCGAATCCGTGCCAAATATTTTGATATATAGTTGATGAGGTAGCTCATTTAAACCAATGTCAGTCTATTAAATTAATTAATATTTTTAAAAATGAAAATACAAATAAATATTTAAATAAAATAAAAATGGAAAGAGATATTGCCTTGACATGAGTATGAAATTCTGTAAGATGATTGGTTCTCTTGATTCCCATTATCTCTAGAGGAACAGGCACAACATGAAATGTAATTTTCCATGACCAAATGATGTGACCACATGACTGTATATTTATCTTTGAAATAAACATTTATATACAAAATAATCTGCTATTTCGCCTATATTTACTGGAAAAATAATAATTAATGTTTTATGTCATTCACGTTCACCAAATGCATGTGTTTGGCAAACGCCGATTCAAATTATATCTCATTTTCTTATTCGCAAGCGCTTATTGCTGAACGCAGATGTGTTTAGTGAAATGTAACCACGTATTACATACCGATATGGCTTCGATTTCAGAAAGCGGTTTAATTCATATAAATTCATTAGTCTTTGCATGTCGAAACTGAAAATTTCTTGAGTGATCGATAACGATTCGAATAAAGTTATGAGGCGTTGAATAGGTTCTAGGTTCCACATGCAACCTTTGTTTTTTATGATGAATCTCTATATTCCCATATGGTATAATTTTGATGTGCATCATTAGGAGTTTGATACCGTCGGATGGGAACCATCAAATGACTGGAGTAACAAGAAAAATAATGTATACAACGATATTCACAACTTAAGTAGTTTTAATGATATGAATGTTGGGGATATATCTTACGGGAATGCCTCAAATTCTCAAGGTATATTGAATAAGAAAATATTAAAATTATAATATTAGGTTTATGAATTTAAGTTATTTTTATGAAGGAGTAGTGGATGATAACGATGAGAGCTCCGAACATGATCTAGAAAAGGACATCTAGATGGGGAAGATATTAAAACAGAAAAATGTATCAAGATGACGAGCTTGAACCATCCATAACCGTGCATAGTTGGAGTGGTTTATAGTTCGGCGATTTAATTGCTTAGAGATCTAAGATACATCAATTTGGCATCCTTATGGGACACAGGTGACAATGTAACACCACTTCAAAACGTTGTTATACAAAGTATGACATTAATAAACATTATATTGTACTTAGGATGAAGTTTAAAAATAAGTTTCATCTAATGTATTATCTTGCACACTTTCAAATTCACAAAAATTTACAATGCATAATTATTGGGAGCAATTCAGACACGTTGTTTATTAGATGTGTTATTGATACTTGTCAATTTCATCTACGAGGGATTTGATGCATTCGTGGTCACATTTGACAGATATATATGTACGAATACAATCAATTATGTGAAAACATAATATTGGAGGAAACTCATCGAAATCAATCACGAAATTTTATTGCAATCACATACAATGCCTTAAGTTCTCGTTTGTGATGTATTTGAATTTGGCTACATTGTAGATTAATTTGTGATGTATTTGAATTTGATTAATATCTTAATCAAAGCACAACAACAGAAGTCGAAGTACTCATATCCCCGTCCTCGAACAATAAGGAGAGGGTGGGAAACAACTCGACCAGTAAAGGAGATGATGAATTACATGTCTAATTAATAGTGAAATCCAATCATGTATTTAAATGAGAGTTTTCCACTAAAAGCACTTATAACATCGTAGTGTACTTTAATTCCTACAAGTAATGCAAAACCAAATAAGTAAAACACTTATAAAATGAAAACGATCACATTATTTATAGAAGAAAACAATATCCAAACATTTAATATTTCTTAATTTATTCAAAAATCATCTTCATCAATTTTTGTAATTCACATTATTCCTTCCTTAATTAGTGATTTGATTCTCTCACTCTTAATTGAACGAAATCATTTCATTTAATACACATTTGATAACTCATTTGTCAAACTGCTCTAAAAAACTTTGTACTATTAATCTTATCGAATATAGTGTGAAATCACATCTTATTTTCGATATGAGACAATTATCATATTTCAATAGAACTATCACCCACAACCAAAGAGGTGGATAAGCCAATGAACATTTATATATAATTTATCATCAACAAAGCAAGTAAGTCGTCTCCTCAACAGGCACGTCGTAATCTAATTATTTGTTACATTTAATCAATTTTTAATATGTTTAATCTATTTAAAGATAATGATTTAGCAGGGTTAAAATTATATTATTTAACAATCAGAAATATATTATTTGATTGGAAAATGGAATAAAAAGTAAAAATACAAATTTATTGCAATTTGCACATGAATGAATATGTTCCCTAGCTCACGATAATCCAATAATGGAAGAAAAAGTAAAAAATATCATAAGTGAATAAGAATTGGAATTTTTATATAGCGATATGGGCCTAAAGCTATTCAGCCCATTACAAAGGAATCAAATTTGTCGAATGGCGTAGCTTTGGCGCACAATCGTGTTACAAGAATCGCACTTCCGGGTAGCCTGATCATAATTCCTTCTCCAATTCCATCTGAAAATATGCAGATCTTTGTGAAGACTCTCACTGGGAAAACAATCACACTCGAGATCGAGAGTACTGATACAATCGAGAATGTCAAGGCCAAAATTCAGGTTTTTTTCAATTTTTTTTCTAATGCGTTAAACATGCTTTTTTGTCGTAATTTTTATCTGCGATTGCTGTTCGTATTTGTTGTTTGGGTCCTCAGTCATGCATTTGGTTTCTTTTCGGACTCGTTTTTCTATCAGAGTATTTTCTTGGGGGAGGAGGTTTGTTTAAACTAGGGTTTTTAGAATCCGTACTAATTTTTGTGCACTCTGATTCTTTCTCATTTT